>PYAF01003201.1:1197682-1217033 GCA_007407185.1 Glycine tomentella
ATCAGTAGTGGTTTAGGTTGATGTTTTATGTGTTGGGTTTATATTTCATGCATAATGATATCAAGAGAAACGATTCTATCGCTTCCGCAATGCGTTCAGATAACGCTGATAGCGCGCTCATGATACTTTAAGGATAACGCACCGGGTGCACACGGGGTGTTACAGTAATGACCCTGATAAGCGGATTGGGGTGTTACAGGTATGGCCGAACTTACTTCACTTATCACACACTCACTTCTACTCTCCTATCATATATCTATCACAACACCTCTACTGTAAGCACTTGCTGTAATATTTTCTAACCACCTCGGCACATAACATGCATAACCATGCACACAACCCGGCACTTTTGTAACATCAAGCTTGGTCATACCAGTTCGAATATGGCTGCAGCACCAAGACCGGCCATACCCCTAACCCATGCCAACATCTCGATCCTCAGCCATGCCGGATTATACTTACTCACCTATACACCTCGGCCACCATGCACCTCGGTCACCTATGTAGCTCGGCCACATGGCCCTGCCGATCTCATATATAGCTCGGCCACCCCTCAACCTCGGACCTCGGCCACCATGCACCCAACTTGGCCACCATGAGCCCGGCATGCACCATGAGCTCGGCATGCACCATGAACCCGGCATGCAACCCCTATATTGGCCATTCTTGAACCCGATCACCCATGCCAAGTGAACTCGGCCATCATACTCATGAACCCGACCACCATGACTCATGAACTCGGTCATCCAGCTCGATCATGAAGCTCGGCCATCTATGCTCATGAAGTTCGGTCATCTATGCTAAATGAAACCCGGCCATTCCGCACCATGAAACCCGGAACTCGGCCACCCAAACTCGACCAGTCATACCAAAGGAACCCGGCTGCTCTTAGGAGTCGGCCACTCATGCCAAAGAAACCCGGCTGCACTTGCCAAGGAACTCGGCCACTCGGCCACCTACCAGATACCCAGCTCGGTCTTTAGCAAAAAAAATCGGTCATCCATACTCAATGAACCCGGCCACCCCACACTAAACCCGGCCAACCATGCAACCCGGCCATTTCCATCAAAATATACTTCTCGACCTCACCCTTACCGGACTCCATACTCCTTTGATACCACTATAAATAACCCAGCAATTCTAACTATATATATAAGTATCCAGCGGTTTCATACAAGTAGGCTACCTTTCGGTTTTTAAATATATTAGGTATAGTATATTTAGGTCATGCAGGATCACGTGAATTTTTCCTCAATTGCAAACCTTTTTGAATATATATAATAGTATATCCACTAGTATCCCTGTTGGATATTTTAGCCAATATATTAATTAAGTAAACTAGCCAAGTGAAATTCAAGGTAATACTATATATATATATATATATATATATATATATATATTCAATTCTTAGGTGCTACAATCTTATGAGAACAATGTAAGTAAAGTTAATTAATTCATTTTATAAATATATATATACACGTATATATTTATATAAATTTTAATTAAACTCCGAGTAACCTAATAGATTATAATTATTATGGAAATGAAGTAAAATTACTAACCCAATCTTTGCTACAAAGATTGTACCATCAAAGTCGACATTTTGTAATTATTGAATTTATTTTAGTTAATACAGTTTATGAACGGAGAGTAATGATATGTTATCTACCTTGCTCTTTGTAAGAAGAGTAATATCTTCCCTATGATTATGAATTTTTGTGATATGATTAAGATGGATTTGTGTTTCAACATCGAACCTATGATTTTAAGATTGACCCGTGTTGGAGACTGGGCCTATGCTACAAATTTTATGAGAATGACCCGAGTGTGACAACCGGGCCTATGCTACTTCAAGAGATCAGATGCTAATACATGGAAATTCATGTATGTTTGCGTAAGACGATCGCGGCGTCTACATTCAGTACGAGATGTAGCTACATACAGTACAATATATAGAGATCATGTGCACCTATGACCATTGCATTTCATCCCATGCATTCATACATTCATGCATTAATTCTGATAGGTTGAATTATTGATCTGCTTAAGTATGTGATGAATTAGATTTGCTTTATTTACTACCTTTTTAAGGTGTCTGATGAAATAGAATTGTCTTATTTACTAACCTTCTAACTTATTTGATGGTTTAGATTTGCCTACTGAGAAATTTATTTCTCATTATATTTATTTTTATTTTTTTAGATGACAATGATGGTCAGATTTCTTGAAGCTGGAGTTTGGTTGATATGTTGAAGAAGCTATGTACTATGCTGGATTTTGAAAAGAGATTTGTACTTGTATATTTTGTATCAGAGACATGGACTAATGTATCAGTCCTTCATATTTTGTAAATTTTATGATGAAGAATTTTTACTGATACACGTTTCTTGTAAAATTTTAGTTCTATTGTTTCTACCTCAATTTATATTTCTCTACAAAAGACAAAAGGATAAAATAAAATTTAAAATAAGCAAATAAATAATTAATTAATTAAATAAATAAAATTAGTTAGGATGTTACAATGTACATATATAAATGGCCATGTGCACATGTGACCATTTCATTTCATGCATTCATACAAGCATCTTATGTATTCATTAAATATATTGAATGATTTACCAACTTTTCTAATGTGTGATATATTAGATTTGTCTTATTTACTAACCTTCTAACTTGTTTGGTGGTTTAGATTTGCCTACTGAGAAATTTATTTCTCACTAGATTAATTTTATGTCTTATCTTAGATGGCTTCAATCATACTATTTCTTGATACACTGGACATAGCTTGGTACTTTGATGAAGTCAGAAATTGTTATGTAATCACTATGCAGCCAATTCTCCGAGCCCACATCTACTTTGGCGCCCATTTTTCCATCTCAGTCTTTAGTGAAGACTTTAATCCATCCGACCCCTTCTTTCAATTTGCTCATATGTATCTGAATCCTGTCACCGACCCCATAATTGTGCTCAATGAAGAGGATAGTAATGGAGACTATGCTTGAATGAAGGGTTTTGAACTTTGTAAATAAATAAGAATGTTGCAGTACTACGAGAATGGGAATGTAAATTAAAGCTAGTATGAAATATGAGAAGTATTTTATAATAAAAGATGATATCTGGTTCCTACTATATTAATTTCTTTTGTTTCTAACTTAATTTCTTTTTTTTTTTTTTGAGAAAAAGGATTAGATAAAATAAAATAAATAATTAAATAATTTAAGTAATTAAATAAGTAAGTAAAATTATTTAGGATATTACAATTTTCATTTAAAAAAAATTGAATTGAATCACACAAGTCACCAATGCACATCAAGTCATCAATAAAGTAAAGCAATCCAATTGAATATTTGTAATCTCCACAAATAATCAAACAATAAAACTCCATAGGTGCCACACTCACGCCAACTTGCTTGCTAATTAACTCAAAGTCTCAAAAGTCAATACATATACCAGAACACTACACCATGAGTTAGACAAACATAAAACTATAACAAATTAACAATAGTCACTAGTCCAACACTCATCAATAGGTCTTGCCAATAGTTACATCTTGCAAAAATTAAAACATCATCAACTAATAATTTAAATGAAAATTCATGATATTTTAGAAAGTAACATAAATAATTGAGTGATGAATCATACTATACTCCAATTTCATCTCCAAATGAAACATCTAATTAGACTCAATTTCAGAGTTATCTTCATCACGTGATAAAATTGGGCTAAGCTCTAAAAGTATTAAAAATATATATATATAATAATTAATATGAATAAAAAAATCAGACAAAAACAATTAAACAACAATAAAAATTTATAATACAACAAAAAAAATACCTATTTCAATTAAACAATTAATAACATCTCGTCATTCTGCTTTGTAATTAGTATTTATCTTATCTGAATTTGTCGTTGCATATGTTAGAAGATCTTGTCAAATACGTGTCACATTAAAAGAAGACTTCTAATGTCTGGTGTATTTTGACTCGGTCCCACCAAAAGCTTGGCCTATAAGTCATAACTCAACTTGAAACAACCCCCTTCCAATGTAGTTTGTCTTAAATTGCTCGCATGGACAATTCCTTCTTGGGTCACCAGCTCAGCCCACTTAACCAATTGACCTTTAATGTGATTCACATCGTCAAATTTAAATAATAGTATATAAAAAAATATAAGATGATAAAGAAAAAAATGTATTAAAAATATAATACATTAAAATAAATCCTATTAAACATTTAGAAATAATCAAATTTAATACTAAAAATTAATAAGTTAATTAATAGTTTATAAATTGCAGATTTTTACAAAAGAGAAAAAGAAAGATAAAGTTTACATATATAAATTAAAAAAAAAGGGAGAAAAAAGAATAATGATAATGATAGGTAGGCACACTGGGGTTAACACTATTATTTTTCTTACGAAACATACCATACACGAAAGTACGAAAGCTTAAATCAATTTTTTTCCTGATTTCCCTTAAATCCGTCTCTTATCTTTTATTTTTCTATTTAATTGTTAACCAATCACATAAATGAAATTAGTGTTTCGTGTTTATTCACTTTATTGCATAGCATTACTGAAAGTTTATAGACTAATTATCTATTGATGATTTTTAAAACTTTTATATAATTACATTTTCTTGCTTTTTAAAGAGAATTTGAATTAATAATAAACACGAGGAGAAATATTTTCAATAACCAAAAATTTTTTATTTTAAAAGGTTTAAATATATTTTTAGTCTTTTAGATTTGAATAATTTTTTTAGTCTTTAAAAAATATATTTTTGTTAGTCTTTCAAATTTTTGAAAAATTAATTTTAATTCATCTCATTTTTTTTCTAATGGTTTCATAATGTGTAGAGATTTTTCAGTCAGAAATGATCTTCTTAATTTAATTTTCTTAAAAATAATTTGTGATAATTTAAAATGATTTTAAATATGTAAAAAAAATGTTATAATTCCGCAATCATATTTTTTTTTTCTTTAAAACCCTCGGTATATAAAAATCAGTTACCAAATGATACGAGCCACATAGTTTGACATTTTAATTAAAATTTGCAGAAATCGTTTTTCATAAAATAAATAAAAATTTTGACTGTTAAAAAATTATCATAAATTATGAAACCAGAATATAGAGAGACTAAAAGTGGTTTTTTAAAATTTGAAAGACTAATAAAAATATTTTTCAAGGATTAAAAAATAATTATCCAAATTTTAAATATTAAAAATATATTTAAACCTTCATAAAATCTTAGAAATTTGAAAGTTTTGGTGAGAGGGAATCAGGGATTGAATAAGGAATTTTATGGGTTTTTTTCCATCTACACCACTTTGGGTGCCAAAATTCCCCATTTACACTACTTTTGATTTTATTACCTAATCTACACTAGATTTTTTTTTTTGCTGTGAGAAGTTAGGATGTGGGAACCCGACTTCTCAATAGCATTTTTTTTTTTAAGTTTATATTATAAAAAAATAAAAAAATTTATATTTGTTGATTGTGAAAAGTTGGAAATTTACAACCCGAATTTCGTACCGTTTTATTTTTTAAAATTATATATTTTTTAAAAAGAATATTTGTAATTTTTCTGAAAAAAATTAAAAAATATTTTATTAATTTAATAATTATTAGTTACATTAAATTTAATAATTAAAAATATAACTAAAATATGATAATTATATATCAATTTTATTTTTTAATCAACTTATTTTTTAATAATGTTGTCTTTTTTTTATTTTAACATAAATATTTATTAAATTTAATACAACTAATAATTTATTAAACTAATAAAATATATTTTTAATTTTTTAAAAAAATTAAAAATATTCTTTTTGAAAAAGTGAAACTATACGGAAGTCGGATTGTGAATTTCCGACTTTCCACTGTCAACAAATATAAACTATTTTATTTTTTTATAATATAAACTTAAAAAAAAAAAAAAAGCAAAATGTTGTTTGAGAAGTTGGATTCCCACTTTCCAACTTCTCAGGCATGTAGATTGGATAATAAAATCAAAAGTGATGTAAATGGAGAATTTTGACACCCAAAGTGGTGTAAATGGGAAAAAAACCGGAATTTTATTACTTTTCTCTTTCCGTGTAGGGCCATGAACGCTGTCCGTGAACCATTTTCGTGGAAAAAAAGAGGCGTAGAGAAAACTTTCCAATGACCTTCTTTCTTATCGTTTGAATAGTAGAAGAGTTTGTAGTCAATCAAACGTGTCATTCTGTACTCAGTCATACTACACCCTTCCACGAAGAGGAAAGCTCTTTCAATATGTTTATATGTAAAGAAGTTTTCACTCTTTGGATTGTGTTACTTCTGAATCCCAGAGGACAATTACAATGGCTGTTGTTTCTTTTGGGCTCCTTTCCTTTGTTTGTTGTCTCTTTATCATAATCATATCAGAAGCCAGCGCCCAGACATGTGATAACAGCAAAGGCAACTACACAATAAACAGCACCTATCACGATAACCTCAACTCCCTCTTATCCAGCTTCTCTTCCCACACAGAAATTAACTATGGTTTCTACAATTTATCACTTGGCCAAGAAGAACCAGACAAAGTATACGCCATTGGACTATGTAGAGGCGATCAAAACCGGGATGAATGCCTCAAATGCCTCAATGATTCCAGAGTCGCTCTCACAAAGGAGTGTCCAAACCAGAAAGAGGCAATTGATTGGAGAGGAGAGTGCATGCTGCGCTACTCTAACCGCTCCATATTTGGCATCATGGAAAATCAACCTACGTCTCGAATCGTTTACCTGAAGAATGTAACGGGCTCGGTGGATGAATTCAATGATGTGCTGGAGAGCTTGATGAGGAATTTATCAAGCACAGCTGCATCAGGTGACTCTCGTCGTAAGTATGCTACAGGCAGCAGACCTGCTCCAGCTTTTCAAACCACATACGGTTATACACAGTGCACGCCTGATTTGTCATCCGAAGATTGCACTAAGTGCTTGGATGAAGCTGTTTCAGATATCCCAAATTATTTTAATGGCAAGGCTGGTGGCAACGTTTTCAAACCCAGTTGTAGAATTAGATTCGATCCCTACTCCTTCTACGGACCAACATTGAAATTAGACCCAGATGCATCACCAACAGGGACCCCGCTACCATCACCGCCCGCCAACAACACTTTTTCTTCACAAGGTATTTGTCGCCTTTTGCTCAAACTGCTTACACCTTAATAATTACAATAGAGCATCCCAACAGAACCCCAAAGTTGACTTTATTTGAACCTTTTGTCAAGTGTTCTTTTACTTCTTCATTTGTTGAAAGGAAAGTAAGTGCTTGTGAACTTAGCTTTTATGGAAGCTCTTTCATTTTAATTTATTTTACTTTTTAATTTTTTTCTTCTTCTATAAATGCTTTACAGACTAGTTTAGTCAAACAATCCCATTTATTTAACTGTTGGAGTTGGACTTTTGGATATTTTTTAAGGTTGAAGTATTCACTTTGATCTCTATAGTTGTTTCCATTTTTAAGTTTTAGCCCGCAGATGAGAACAATGAAAGTTTTAGTTCATTAATTTACATGCAAATAAAGTTAGATTTTGGCGAGAAGATTAGTTTTCATATAAAGACTGGAATTTAAAATGGAGAAAACTAAAGAGAGAAAGTGAATAGTTAAACCTTCTTATTAATCTTAATCTGTGGACTTAGAATTCTGATTTGTGCAGGGAAGGGCAACACATCACGAATTATCATTGCCACAGTAGTGCCAGTTGCTAGTGTTGTTTTGGTGCTCATTCTTTCCTGCATCTATCTAAGAGTGAGGAGGTCAAGAAAACAAATTGAAAGTAAGTCTAAGGTTCTAAACATGGATATATTGTCATATTTTATAAAGAATTTTGGAAAAAATAGTCTTACAATTTAAAGGGTCAGTAGTGAAACATAAATTATAACTGAACTCGTTTAGCGAGATACAATTTATTTTGCAGACAATAATAAATAAATGTTTCAAAAGTTCAAAGCATGCTTTACTCAATCACTTCTAGCAAAGAATAAGGAAATATACAGGGAAACCAATTTAGTCTCTTTCTTCTGTTATTTTAAGGAGTGAGTGTGAACATGTATGTTTGTAACTTTTATGAATGCAGTAACTATACTCTTGTTACTTTTGAGCACCCATCACATATTAATTTTGTTAATTTTTTCTCTTTTAAATTGTACATTTTTCACACTTTTGTTATAATAATTTGTTTCTTTAATTTTCTTCACCAAAAAAAATTTCGGAGGCTCCGCCTCCGAACCCCTGCTACTATTGCCCCCCCTTATTTTTTTTTTCTGGATCCGCCCCTATCTCTCTCAATGTTATCTTTTATTGCTCGCATCTAAATGACTAACAAATTTCACCCGGGTCCCTATGAATGTGAAGCTAAAAGAGAAGAAGATAATAATGAAGATGAAATTACATTTGCTGAGTCATTGCAATTCTACTTTGACACCATACGAGTTGCTACAAATGAATTTGCTGATTCTAATAAACTTGGACAAGGCGGGTTTGGAGCTGTTTACAGAGTAAGTGACACTTTTCATTCAGATAAATCTAACCTCTTCATCAAAACATGGTATATTAAGATACTATATTTGACTAAAACATAAAACATAAATGAAAAAATATATATATTTTCAGGGTCAGCTTTCCGACGGACAAGAGATTGCAGTAAAAAGGTTGTCAAGGGATTCTGGGCAAGGAGATATGGAATTTAAGAATGAAGTGCTTTTAGTGGCCAAGCTTCAACACCGAAATTTAGTTAGGCTACTTGGGTTCTGTCTGGAAGGAACAGAAAGACTTCTTGTCTATGAATTTGTTCCTAATAAAAGCCTTGATTACTTCATATTTGGTAAGCTCCAATATCTAGACAATTACTCTAACTCTTACCTTAGTTCTGGTTCAAGACATACTGACTACTAATTAAAATTGCTTTAAAACTCATTTGGCGTTATGTATCATGTACGTATATATAGATCCAATAAAGAAAGCACAATTGGATTGGCAAAGGCGTTACAAAATCATTGGAGGTATTGCTCGAGGTCTTCTCTACCTCCATGAAGATTCTCGACTGCGTATTATACATCGTGACCTCAAAGCAAGCAACATTCTCTTGGATGATGAGATGCATCCTAAGATATCTGATTTTGGGATGGCAAGATTG
Source organism: Glycine tomentella (assembly GCA_007407185.1). Taxonomy (NCBI): domain Eukaryota; kingdom Viridiplantae; phylum Streptophyta; class Magnoliopsida; order Fabales; family Fabaceae; genus Glycine; species Glycine tomentella. The sequence continues at coordinate 1,206,846 of PYAF01003201.1, forward strand.
GTTCACATGGATCAGACTCAGGAAAATACAAGTAGAATTGTTGGGACCTAGTAAGTATGAGAACATACTATTACTTATTTATGATTAATTAAATTTATGATTAATTAAACTTGCCTGTGATTTTCATGCAGTGGATATATGGCACCTGAGTATGCAATATACGGTCATTTTTCAGCAAAATCAGATGTTTTTAGTTTTGGTATACTGGTTCTTGAGATTATAAGTGGCCAAAAAAACAGTGGTGTGCGACATGGGGAGAATGTGGAGGATCTATTGTGCTTTGTAAGTGTTTCTTTTCTTGTCATGTTATCTTCCTTTTCCTTGTCATTAGAATAATAGGATTAGAAAACCATTTCTTCCTTCACATTACTCTGCAGATGAAATCTGTGAAGTAACTAACATCTGCAATGGAACAAATTTGTGCAGGCATGGAGAAACTGGAGGGATGGAACAACTACAAGCATTGTAGATCCCACATTAAATGACGGTTTGCGAAATGAAATAATGAGATGCATCCACATTGGGTTATTATGTGTTCAAGAAAATGTGGCTGCCAGACCTACCATGGCTTCTGTTGCACTCATGCTTAATAGCTATTCTGTAACTCTACCGGTGCCTTCAGAACCACCATTTGTTGGGGATAGTAGCACTAGAAGCCTTCCAAACATGCAGCCCTCATCAGAGCATAATTCAAGGCAAACAAGATCAAGTGAATCAGCAAATCAATCAGCTCAAAATTCGGTAAATGAGGCTTCAATTACTGAGCTATATCCTCGCTAGATTTTGGTGAGACACTGAGATGAGTGGTAGTCATTTGCATGTTTGATTAAAAAACAACATCAATTCCTTAAGTAAAAAAACAATAGTAGTATCTTGGAACTGGCCTAGATTGTTGGTGTTATGTCTTGGTGGGATGCCGTATCTTTTTTTTTTTTTTTTCCTGAGTAGCTCCTTAGGGACAGACACATACTTTCTTTTTACAGATTTCTATCCCTTGGGTATGGTCAGTTTTGTAATTTTGTTTTTAATGAATATATTTAGTGGAGGAGTAGTTTGATGGGATAGGGATTGGGATGTCAACATAGTTGAGATGTGAATCCATATCTCCCCTTGATCCATCCCCTTTCTTTTGCTAAATAAATAAATAAATAAATAATAGACCATATGTACAATAAAGTAATGTTATTTTCACATTCCACATTAAATTTTTATGAAATATAATTGAGTTTATTTTTTTGGTACATAAAAGTTTAGATGAGTCGGATTCTAAATAAGAATGTTTATAACTCGGTTTGGTTCAATTTTTGATCAAAAAATCATCCGAACCAAATTTTAAAAACACATGCGATTTGGTTCGGTTTGATTTTTATTTTTAAAAAAATTGAACTGAATCAAACCAATATTTTACTGTTTGGTTCAGTTTGATTTTTACAATTTTTGTCGTTATAAAACTATTTAACATTTTATAATGTAAATTTACCAAATAAAGTCTCCATCATTACTAACATATTCATATTTTCAAGTTGCTACCATATTTATAAATAAATGACATAATCTTGCACTAAAAAATCTTAAATGCTCACATAAGTCACGAGACACACATCAAGTCATCAATGAAGTAAAACAATCTAATTGAATATTTGTACTCCCCATAAATAAACAAACAATAAAACTTCATAGGTGTCACACCCGAGTCCACATGCTTGCTAATTAATTCAAAGTCTCAAAAGTCACAACATATACCATAGCACTAACATATATATATATATATATATATATATGTTAATATGAATAAAAAATTAGACAAAAATAATTAAACAACAACAAAAGTTTACAATACAACAAAATACATATTTCAATTCTTTCAATGTCGTTCACAAGCTTTTCAATGTCAATTGACCATGGGAAGGATTGACACTAATTTTGTGTACAAATCAATGCTTCAACTCTCTTTGGAGAGAGATCTCCTATAACAATTAAGCACTCTACCTCCCATGCTAAAAAGAAAACTCTTGAAGCAATAATGGACACATATATGACCAACAAATTCCTAACAATTTGACTATTTTCTAGGATTAACTTTCCAGCACATCAAGATATCAAAAATATTATTTTTCTTTTCCAAACTCTCTTAGATACAAATCTACTTCATTTTTATGATTATTGATATAAAGAGCTATATATATTTACTACAGTTTGACAAGTATTTGACTATTTTAAGAGCTATATATATTAAACTTGGTCACTATTTTAATTTGCAAGTGATTGCGTGGGCATATTTATTTACTAACATTTTGACTTTCCCTCGTGTAATGTGAATCCCACTTCCCATCATACAGACACTACTAGATATTAGAATTTTGAATGAACTTGAGTGTCTGGCTAAATTTGATGTTCTTGCTCAATACAATTTGTAAGATGTCAAAAAAGATATCATTTGTGTAGTATATTGCTGGAACATGCACGGCATCAAAAAGGCTAAGTTCTTGATGAGGAACTCTGGACAGATGATGCAAAGGCTATAGAGATTAAAAAAAAATTGTTGGCCTCACAAAGCTGTCTAGCTTTCAGAGATGAAAATAAGATTCCTCAAACTATACAACAGCCTAGCTTTATGCCAATTTCTGGAACTGGCTAAACAACTAGTTAAATGACAACATTAAAACAAATCAAGCAGTAAAATCAATTGCAGCTCATTATTTTGGTAAGCACAGACCAAAATGAATGTAACATAGTTGTGTAGCACCTATCAAACTATCAAACCCAAATCTGAAACTTCAAATTAAAATAGTGACCAAGATTTAATTTTAAAAAAATAGCAAGTCACAAGGATTTGGTAAGAAAATAAGGGGAAAATTAATGTAATGTGTGTAACACGGCATATAACTTTGATATTTACCAAATTTTATATTCTTCCCTCCAGCTATAATTCGCAAAGACAAACACTTCAATTATATTTCAGTATGAAATTGTAATACTTGAAACTAAAAGTTTGAGCTAAAACTTGAAAGCAAATCACTAACAATGAAGGCCGAAGAGACATTTGCGAGAGTGGAAAACGTCAAGGGACTGACGGTCACGGTGGCTCACAATGCTGACATGGCGAACAATGAAAGGATCAGAGCAAGAAAAATGTCTTGCTCCAGGTGCACCTAAGAATTTCTCGTTCAGTAAATAAAAAATCCAAAGACACTTTCGATTGTAATCAATTATTGGTTTTCTGGATCGGTTTTAGGTTATTTTTTTTGGATTGGTTCGATTCTCAACATTCCTAGTTCCAAGGGTTTATCGGAGCCTGAACAAGCCTTTGCATCATCTTTTAATTAGATTACTTTTTGTTGGATATAGAATTGAAAATCTCTTAAAATTTGTAATTTTTTCTTTTATTGGTATATTCTAAATTGAGATCTTAGATAATTTTAATGGGTTTCACATAAACTCTACTTTTAAATATTTAAAATTTAATTTAATTAATTAAGTAATTACTTTTAGTTAATAAAGCATAAAAAATATATGAATATTAATAAAGTATATAATTAATTTTAAGTAATTAATTTTAACTTTTAATTTAATTTATTTTTTTCATTTTTTTTGTCCTGTTACATAAATTTTTTTTTAATTTCGTGCAAATCTTCAAGGTTCTTGGAAAAGATCCACATGGAGATATGCTTTTTTTATTTAGTGGTAGATATGGGAAAAAAAGAAATCTTCAACTTAATATTCCTCCCCAAGATCTCCTACTAATATTGTTCTAAAACTCAAAGAACGTGTTTACAGAAACACTTATAGATTAAGTATAATAAATTTCTCGCATCAACATTGAAAATTAAATTTACAGTTTTTTAGAATATATAAGAACTTGTTACTTACCCATTAGATGTACCTTTTGTTGATTATACTTTTTGAGTTTAAATTATAATTATATTGAATTAATTTTAGTTAAAAGAAATTTTATGATTTATGTTTTAAAAAATTATTTTAAGAGTAATAATAAGAGAAAATTTAATACAAATATTAAAATTAATATAACTTTTTTTTAGTAACGTGTACTTTCAAAATTAAAATCAATTCCACCTAAAATTTTATAACATCTCATAGACTCATATCCACGCTTTTACTTTCAAAGTGTGTTTTGAAAATACTCGTGTTTCTCTGTCGTTTAGCTTAAATTGCTCGCCTGGGCAATTGCTTCTTGGGCCATTGGCTTAGCCCACTTACCAATTTGACATTGAACGTGATTGTCGTCAAAAACCACTTCTGCATGCCCGGCTAACATTATAGCATAGTTGATTTGGAGTTGACTTTACTTTCGTGGACTAGTTTTCTAAGTTTACTGAAATCAAATAGAACTGGCGATTGTTTATAAAGATAATAACTTGTGTATTTTAAATCTCTTTTTGAGTTTCCTCGTATCACACTTTCATCAGTCGTGACAATGTAAATTTATTTTGTTTTTTTAATTACGTCACAATTTTAACCAATTTAAAATTAAAAATAAATATACTTTTACTCGATTTAATTAGAGATATAATATTATTTACTTGATCTATTTTGAAAGGCGTTATTGAATTAGGGCATGTGATTTTTTTAAAATAATATTGATCGAGCTCTAAAATGACTAAATTTTGTCTGTTCGATTTTAGGAGAAGCATCATATTACAAAATAACCAGCTGGGAAGGTAGCGGCTTGTCAACTCCAAAGGAAGAAGTTTCAATAATTAAAATCTTGTTTCCAGAATCATTCATTCCCATTTTACCCAATGCGCTTCAAAAGTAAATTTTATAGAAAATATCTAACGAGGATATGGCTCAGTGGTTGGAGCCTTAATCGATGATCCTTGAGCATATTGACTTCCTGAATCACTTGACCTTGTTACCTCTGAATATTGCTCACTGCCAGACAACATAGTCATAGGCAAAGAACTTATACGGCGCATTAAAAACGCAGGTTCAGAAGGTTCAGCAAGTGAGAAAGAGCTGCTGTGAAGCATTAGTAAAACGGAATTCATAGTTGGTCTATCAGCTATATCTTCCTGTACACACAGTAACCCAATGTGAATACATCTCCTTACTTCATCCCAAGAATAATCCCATAGTGTGGGATCTACAATATTTGAAACTGTCCCTCCCCTCCAATTGTTCCATGCCTGCAAAAAATTTGCTCGATTGAAAATAAAAAAAATTATAATGGAATTTCTTAGATGTTGAAAATTTCATCTGTTGAACTATAAGCTTCTGAACCTCCAATAAATTGGGAAATTAATTAACTAATAGTGGAAAGGTATCATCACACTTACAAAGCTTAATAAATCCTGTGCATTTTCTTCGCTATCACGAATCTGACTGTTTCTTTGGCCGCATACAATTTCCAGAATCATTACTCCAAAACTAAAGACATCTGACTTGATAGAAAACTGTCCATGTTTAATGTATTCAGGAGCCATATATCCACTGTATATCACATTAATCAAACACAATTGGATAAGAAATGTTACTTCATCATTCATGTTTCACCTATTGCTTTTATTCTAAAGAAAATTATTTATTGGAAATATGGAATATCTTTATCAGCTCAAGTGTTTTTATACTTACAAGGTCCCGACAATTGTATTTGTACTGGCTTGAGTTTGATTGATCTCAAATAATCTTGCCATGCCAAAATCTGATATTTTAGGATTCAATTCTTCATCTAACAAAATGTTACTTGTTTTGAGATCACGATGAACAACTTGTAATCGCGAATCTTCATGAAGATAAAGAAGACCTCTAGCAATGCCTTTTATGATTTTGCAGCGTATTTCCCAAATCAAATTTACACGTTTGTTTGGATCTACGTAAATACCCATGCTAACATATGAGATACACAGTCTTTCACAATTTAAATGAGTTACATCTTTTTAGCTTCTAAAAAATATTCAAAATAACTCTTTATTTCATCAAAGTGAAGGTAAAATTAAAGCAAAAAATTGTAACGTACCAAATATGAAATAATCAAGGCTTTTGTTGGGAACGAACTCATATATCAATATCCTTTCTCTTCTTTCAAAACAAAATCCAAGTAGTCTAACTAAGTTTCGGTGCTGAAGCTTCCCTGTTAGCAAAATTTCATTCTTAAATTCTGTTTCTCCTTGGTTAGAATTGATAGACAATCTTTTAATTGCAATTTCTTGTCCATCAGAAAGCGTACCCTAAATACAATATTTCAAACTTTAGTGCATATGTAATTCTCAAAATATTATCAGATATGTGTGGTTCCATGAAAAAGAAATCTTAATACCTTATAAACAATTCCAAATCCACCTTGGCCAAGCTTATTTGCATCAGAGAAGTTATTTGTTGCAAATTTGATAGTTGCAAAGTCAAATTGCAACAACTCATCTGTTTTAATGTCATTAGCAAGTTCACCTTCATCATCATCACCTTCAGCTTCACCTGTGGCATGAGTTTTCACAAATATGTGTTAATCTCATAACTCATATTAAGTATTAACCTAATTACCTGCTATAATATATAAGAATAATTTTTAGCCTTTTTAAAAAAATAGAAACACCTTATTATGATCATGTGTTTATAATGTAATAAAAAAAGGAAGAGATGAAAAAAAATAATTAATGAGATGTTTAAAATAAATTAGTGTTCAAATATCATTACTTATAGTATTATGATACTATAGGAAAAGAGAAAAGAATAAATATTGATGAGATATTTATAATAAAAGGGTGTCCATTTTGTCAGCACTCTTTCATATACTAAAGAAATTGGATATCTAGAAAAATAAATATCTCAGTTCTCTAGCTCACAAATCTAATTAACGTCTAAAAGTAAGACCAAATTCCACACCCTTTATATGTACTCTCTCATGACTAACCTCTGCTTCCTTTATCTTTCAACCTAATATTTTTCATCTCTCTCTCTCTCTCTCTCTCTCTCTCACACACACACACACACACTCTTTTTGCCTCCATATGTACTTCCATAAAACAATAGCGCTAATGTTTTATAAATTATCGTTTTATATAATCAACTGTCCTAAAAGCACGTTAATTATTTAAGTTAGTATCTTTTTCTTTTTATTTTTAATTACCACAACTTGTAATAATATATTTTGAAATTTATTATCTTATATCGAATTAGAAATGTTTGAAAAAAATTCAAATATAAAATAACATAAAAGAATATGTTTATTCATTTTTAAATATTCTTTTCACAATAAAAAGATGAGAAAGGACAAATGTTGACTTACTTTGGATAGGTTTGTTGCGTCTTCGTCTTCTCGCTCCTAAATAATTGTACGTAAGGGCCAAGAGTACGACGACGACAACGACAACCGTTGGCACGACTATGGCAATGATGGTTCGTGATGGGTTGCTCTTTTCTGGAAATACAAATAAAAAATAAAGAGACCCAAGTTGATTTGTTTCAATTACAAAATCCAAGTTGATGATTTGATATTACGAGATATATTTTTACAAGTCTAAACAGGCGATAGAAGATGATATAGTGAAGGAATAAAAGTATTGAAATTTGAAAACCTAATAAAATAACCATTAGTATAATTAATTACTTGTAACATTCAAACCTGTAGGGATAAAGTGAAATGAAATAATCTGATAGAGAATAACAAAAGAAATAATTAAAAAGAAAAAAATAAGGTAAAAATTAAATAAATTATTCATGGTTAAATTTATTGAGTTAAATATTTATATGTCAAATATTATAAAATAATTTTATCCATGGTTAAATTTATTGAGTTAAATATTTATATGTCAAATGTTATAAAATAATTTTATATTATTATTGAATCATGAATTATTATTTAAATTATTTTAAGATAATTATTTTAAAAATTAATAAATTCATCATAAAAATTATGAACTATGTGCATGATCCTTTTTCTCAAATTTATTTGTTTTTGTACCAATGTGGATAAAAAAGTGGAGTGAAACAAACCTTTTCCAATGGTCGTGGCAACCTTATCAGTCGCAGGCTGTGGTGCTGGTGCATCAACTATGCGCTCAAAGAAGAGGTAGATCTCATACCTAACAGAACAGCTTGGTCCTAGATATTGACCACCCATCTTTCCACCACAAAAACGCGAAATATCTGACAAAGCACTCTTCAAGCATTCAGTACAGTTTTGTTTCGAAATATCAGGTGTGCACTGAAGCAGAGCATATATGGTGGCGTTGCTTGATTGAACCGGAGTATCTCCTTCCGCCAAGAACTCGCGATTTCCACGGGAGCCACCGCCGTCCACCGTCTGGTTACTCAACTTGCTCAACAAGTCGTCCACAGCTTGATCAAACTGTTCTACCGCCTTCATCTTCGCGTTATTTGGGCTGCAAAGAACGTTGTTAGGTTGAGTTACCATGACGCCAAATATTGAGTGGTTTGTGTAGCGTAGCATGCACGCGTCAAACCATGCAATCGCCTCTTTCTGTAATGGGCACCGCTCTCTGAGAAGGACCGCGGACTTCTCCAGGCAGCGACGGCATTTTTCTGGCATAACATCTCCTCTGCAGAAACCGATGGCGTAAGCTTTGTTAGGGTTTTGGCCATACGAGAAATTGTAGTAGCCGTTGTCGATTTCTTTGTCGGAATACACTTTGGACAAGAGGGTATTCAGGTTGTTGTCGTAGATACCATGGGTGAAGTTTCCGTACTGGTTGTTACATTCATGGTACACGAAATTTAGCTGATCCTGGGCTTGAGATTTGAGAATGGCAAGGAAAGAAATGAATGAAAACAGCATCATGGAAGGAACAGGGGCCATTGTAATGCTCCTCCTCCGGACTAAGTTTCCCATTGAAGTGTTCGTAAGGCAAGTAGATAGAAGAAAAATATAATTTAGAATCTATAATAGTGGAAGTAGCTAACCAGAACCAACTTGAGAATTAATAGTAATGTTATATATCAACCTACGGGGCAAATTGGGCAATAGTATTCAAAAGCTGCCTTCTTTGTTTTATTCAATAAGTGATAGAGTATTTACTGGGTATTATTAATTTATCTTACGTGTGTGTGTGCATTTATATTATTACATAGTGTTATCCTTGTTGACGCTTACATTAAAAATATTTTTAAAAAACAGAAGTATTAATTAATTAGCATAAAAACAATAAAAAAACATAAATAAAAAACATTTTAGCGTCGGTTTAACATTGCTTTTACTTAATAAAATTTATTTTACTTTTTAAAAAAATTCAAACTAATTAAAATGAGATATTTTATTCATAATTAATATCAAATCAATTGTATTATAAAAATAACATGCGTGAATACTAATGAAAAAGTAACAAACACAATAATAACTAATATGAAATGATCAAGAAATTTAATTCAATTTATTGACTAAGAATGTGTGAATTATTATAAATCTTTTAATATATATTTGATTATTATGAAAAAATTATTTAAAAAAATAATATGATGTGATATTTTTTAGAGTACTAGGAAAATGATTTTTAGACACTTACATGTCTAAACAACAAACTTTCATATATGATTTAAAAATTTGCTATCTTTTGGTCAGTGATCAGCATGGATCAGGCCAGGGGTCAAAGTTTTTTTGGTCGATATGCAGACTAATCTACAATAAGAATAACTAGTTGCTACTTGATGACTCTAGGTTAATTTAATATTAGTGAAAGGAGGATAAAACCATGAATTCTTCTTTGGCAATCTCAAGTAGTGGTTTCTATAAGAATTCTTAGAAATCAGAACTTATTTTATGAATTTGTACTATTGAAGTTTGCTACCGTGACGGTTTAAGTATAAAACCGATCTTATATTTAATAAAAATTGAGTTTTTATATAAGAATTAAAATTTCAACATTAATTAAAATATTATTTTTGCTTGTCTGAACTACTTAAATATAAAAACTAGCATTATAACATGTGCAGCATTAAATAAAATAAATATTTATTTTATACAATTAAAATTTATAATTTATAATAAATAAATATTTTTAATTATATAAATTATATTATACTTCATCTAGACCTAAATATAAGTAAAAAAGTTTTTTTGAACTCAAATATAAGTAAAATTTAATTACTTTCACTCTATTTAATGATACTAACTCAAAAATATCCTTTAATTAATTGAGATTCTATTTTCAATGATTCTTTTTTATTCTTGATATTAAGCTCCAATAAACGATGAAGTATAATATAATTTATATAATT
>PYAF01003201.1:1222366-1232416 GCA_007407185.1 Glycine tomentella
CCTCTTGACTGCGAATTTCTTGTACTTCAGGTGACGTGACTTCATTTTCATTGCCAACCTCTTGAGCACTCTCAAAGGTCACCTCAATTGTTTCTGTGGACTCAGATTCTCCAGTCAATGACCTTTTGTTTCTAATGTCTTTTGCAGTCTCAGAATGTTGTCCAGTGGCTCTATCTCCTCCACACACGATCATTAACTTATCATAATTATGGATAGGCTTTCCCATCCACTCTTTTGCTTCAGGCTTAGCCTATAAAATAATAATTATTGAACAATGGTGAGCAAGTTTTCAAGAAGAAAGAAAAGCAAATGAGGAGCCATCTAAATCAACGTTCTGACATACTCCATTCTGATTTCTAAAATAAAGCTATGATCTTCAGGTTCAGAAAATTGCCATACAGTATGTATACTTCTAAGTTCTAACCAAGCATGTATATTTGTTGAAAACATGGTAGCACGGGTGAGAACAAAAGAACATAGATTTTACACATATGGCCATATGCATGTAGTAATAAGAAAACTGAATATGGGCGTTGGACACTAGTTTATCAAATAACCCACTGAAGATAAATAAGAAATCCAATTTGCATTCTATGAATGATTATATTCCTGTTCAACTATTCTAACGAATTAATCAAAATTCATATAATAGAGAAGCAAACAATCATTAAGCTAAATGTCAAGTTCTTAATATACCTCAATTAACTTTTGCCAAACTTCAGGCTCAGCACACCATTGTTTAGGAGAAAATAATTACAAATTGGAGAAAATAATCAAAATTCATATTGTTTAGGAGAAAATTTGGGGGAACATCCTCATCCTCTATAGGCTCAGCACTAAATAATTAATATACCTCAATTTTTAAAAACCTAAGTGCAAGACCAACCCCTGAATTTCATTGATGGGTATAATAGTAATTGTAATTATTTTTCCTTCTAAAAACCCCCCAAATAGGGGGAACACCAATTTGTAGGATTTGGAGGATTTCAGAGGGTTTTTAAAAATCTCCAAATCCTTTCCCTCAAAAATTATAACTCCCAAACAAGGAGGTATATTTACTAAAGTCTTTCCCTTCCCTCCCTTCCCCTCCAAAATCCCACTCCCAAACAAGCCCTCAGAGAACGAGAGGGAGAGAGCGCGAGAGGAGACTGAGGGTCATAATAAAATAAAATAGAGGGAGACATTTAAAAAAAAACGTAAAACTATCTAAGACGGTTTTTTAAAAACCGTCTTAGAATCACAGATTTCAAAGACGGTCTTCACAAACCTGTCTTGGAATGGTAGATTCTAAGACTGTTTTTCAGAACCGTTTTCAAAAATATTTATATATTTACAGAATTGCCATCGCACAGGATTCTAAGACGATTTTGATACAACCGTCTTCGATTCCGTGTCTTAGAATGCGCCTTTTGTAGTAGTGTAGGTTGTCCTTATATTGAAGTGGTCGTAAGACAAAGTAGCTAGAGAAGGAAGAAATTGTGACGATTAATGTGAAAGTAATACTAACTTGAAGGACTTAAACGCGATGCATCTGCTGACAGTTAATTTCTACGGAAGTATAATATTCAAGGTATAAAAAAGTGGTCCTTTTTTTTTTGGTTGGAATTTTGTACGTTTATATAACTTTATGGTAAAGCACGCCAATAAAGACTAATTAATGATATATCAACATTCCCATATCATAATTTTTCTTTCACTAGTAAAAGTCATTGCAAGTAATAATTAAAAGTTAAAGTTGAGTATCACTTTCAAAAAGAGTAAATGAGTATTTTGTTTGTTGAATGTGAAAACTAGTGACAATTTAATCTTTTTCAAGAATAAAAATACTATTAATTTAGTTTATAAAAAATGTGTAAAAATGTGATATTTACAAGTACAATTTAATAACAAATTAATTCAAGTGAAAAATAAGAATGATGTGACAAATAGTGAAAGTGAAAATCATGTAATGGACAAGATATTTGTGAACCAAATTGTTAATTGGAGTATGTGTATTTTTTTTTTTACTTTTATTAAGTCACAAAAAAATTGATCATTCAATATTTGTCCTCTTTCTTTTTTAACCTTTTTGAGAGAGGTTGAATTGTGGATGCTAAGTTTGCTTTGCTCCTTCCCGCCTTTGCATCGCTGGTGGCCGTTACGACGTGGTATCAGATGGTGGTGTTTGGTTTGTGGCCTGCGTTTCCATTCATTTCTCCCTATGTATTAAAGACTAAGTTGATGAATATTTAGACGGTCCATAACCTGTATAAGATTTGTGGTGAATATAGTCAATTTCGAAAGATATTTTATTTGATATTAGAAAAAGGATTTGAAGGTTTGACTCCGTTTGATAGTAATAAGGATGTGTTAATTATGTGTATTAAGCAAAATTTATTGGTACGGTACATGTACTTTTTTATATTATTAGTATTATTGTGAAAAGATTTTGCTTAGTTAAGCTTGTTCGTTCTCCATACTGTTCATATAGCAGCTAAGTATATGCAATGCATGGAATTTTTTAGATGTTTTTAGTTTTGGTGTAGTGATTCTTGAAGATAAGTGGCCACAAAAATAGTGGCATTCGTCATGGAGAGAATATAGAGGATTTGCTTAGTTTGTTAAGTCATCCTTTTCTTTCCATTTACCTTGTTAGAATTGAAGTATGAAATTAGTAAAACTTGCGTGCTAATCTATATTACTGCAGAAATGGAATCTAACTAATAATATATTATGTAACTGAGCAAATTTATGTAGGCATGGCGAAACTGGAGAACAGTGGTCAAAGTGCCATAATTTTCAAAAAAAATTTTCAGAATACCACGCTTACATAAGTTTTTGTCAAAATGTCACGTGGTGGCGGCATAATTCGTTGACCATGTAAGCGAAATAGGTGGGCTGCCGTGGCAGTGCGCTATTGGGACACGTAATTTACTATATGTACCAGCGAATTACGTGGTCTGGTAGGCGACACGTGGCAACCTTGATAGGAATGCGTATAAACTTCAAACGGTTATAACTTTTGACTAGAACGTCCGATTGAGGCGAAATCAGTGATTAGACGCTCAAAATTTATTGGTACGCTCTCAATTACTTGATCTTCTGTTATTTATTTTTATCGAAACTTGATCACTTGTTAGTCTTTTTTTTTTTTTTCAGACATGACCTTCATATAAGAATGTAAATGCCAATGTTGCAATTCTTTCACACATGAATAACTTTTTGTTGTTTTTTCTTTTTTTATTAAGTAATATATCCTTAATTTGTTAAAAATAGATCTGAAGTGTAAAGATATAGGCCGTTGAATATAATGAAGGGTTTAGATGGGTGCACTTTATCCTCTAAAGTGCAAAGTGTACTTTAGAGGAAACCATTCCATAGATCATATCCCACATTAAACAACGGTTCACAAAATGAAATAATAAGATGGATCCACATTGAGTTACTTTGCGTTCAAGACAATGTAGCTGCCAGACTCACCATGGCTTTCGTTGTAATTGTGCTTAATAGCCATTCTCAAACTCTCCCAGGACCTTTAGAACCTGCATATTAAATGAATAGTATACAGTTATTGTAGTTTAATTTAGGGACAAGAAGATCAAGAAAATACACAACTAGATCAGCATCAGCTCAAGAATAGTTTAATGAGGCTGTTGGATAGTCCTACATATTTACCTGCCTCAATTCCTAAGATGCAACTTGTATAATATCTATTGGGACTTCAATTACTGAGAGTAGTAGCAGTCAGATGCATGCTATATTATATTTGTCCCATGAGCACATTTCTGTTTAGTAAAAAATGTGAAGCTTTGTTTTGTTTACGTTTACTTTATGCTGAATCTGTGCATCATCAAATTAATGATAAAAAAGGACAGGTTTAAAGTTTATGACGAAGCAACTACTCAATTTACAAGGTGGACCCTTTGATTTGCATATTTAAGAGATATGCTCTACAATTACAAAGCATTTAAGTCGAGTACAAGAAGATGATTAGTTTAACACCTTAAATTTAGTTACTTCTAAATATCAAAAACACCCTTAAAAATTTTTGTTCTCTTTTTCTGTCATATTTTATCACCTATTATATTGATATTTTTTTTCTCTCTTTCTTTCTAAAGGTGTCATATAACATTCGTTGTCCTCAATTTAGTCCCTGTAAGTAAAGGTTTGTTAAATCAGTACGTCCCTGTACCTAAAAATGTAGGTTTGGTTCCTATCGTTTTGACGTTGTTTCTAATATATATATATCACCTCGTTATTTCCTTTAAAACTTTATCAGGAATACAACTTGTAATATGAGGAAACACTGGAAGACCAACATTTAAAATAGATGCTCTAATAAGGTTATTAGCAACTAAATTTGGTAACATTCTCCCAAACCTAGTAGTTTGGCATCATCCTAAGAATATTTCTGCAGCTACTAATAATAAAACCAAAAGCAGAATTATCCTTACTATTATTTGTTAGGGTCGATGTCACTCTTTGGCTGTCCACTTCTATGATTTGTCGATGTTAGACTCCTTCAGCCACAATAGAGTATGGCTTCACCTTGGTGCACCAGAGGAAGGAAAGCTTTCACATTGGAACGAGCTTGAACAAAACCACCCAACTCGTCCCTAATACACATACCCGTCCCCGTCCTCTTTCCACATGGAATTGCATTTAAGGAATCCTCGGGGGGAGCCCACCATTCGACCACTTGATGATCCGTGACTGGCTTCCTACTCCCAGTGTTCTTATTCTGCGCATCCCACCATAGAGAAAGAGCCTCCTCCTCTATCTTCACTAATTGCTTCTCGTTTCTCTCCTTCCATAAACTCCACATTACCAACTTGTTTAGCAAGACAAACACGAACTCTGAGAAACTCTCTGCAGCCTCCATAGTGGCAACAATAGAGTTACAAAGTCCAACTTTGATCCAGCTCAATTGTTTAAATTTTCTTCCAATTACCCTCCACTCTCAAGTGCTGCGTATCCAACATTCACTCACGTAAGCCGTGATACGCTGATTTCACTGAGAAGTACCCACCTCTTCTCTAGCCCCACATCCTCAAGTAGTGGCTTATTCCACAACACCCCTCTTCGCTGTTATAAGATGGTTGACCCACGCCCTGATCATACTGCCACTCCCAATCCTCCATCTACAACCGTCCCTTACCAAGGCCTAAGACTCCAAATACTTCTCGATCCAGGATAAACAATTAAAATAATCTAATGTGAAAATAATGAATAAAACGTTGTTTAAACATTAGTCGGTTGAATAAAGTTATCAAAATGGGATGGTAATATGGTATGATTAGCAGATGACTATGTTTTTTAAATATATGAATACAAAATATGGAAAGGCATCTATTTAGAGAAATTAATTTATCTCTTAGCCAAAGAATACACCGTGAAAAAAAAAAACATATTTAAGAAGAATTTAATTAAGTTATTTAATCCAACCAACACTTTGTCCTTATGTTTGTCTTCTGCTACGGCTTCTAGATTCAAAATATGATTAGTTTTCTTTTTTTAACTTCTTTATCATTTTCGTTAACCAAGGACAGGTGAAAACCCCGATGATGATTAACTTTGAACGAGCAAAGTTTTGGATATACCTGACTTAAATTAGTTATTTGTCACCTGATGCTTTGGACCAAGTTTTTAGTTTTAAAAGAAATAAGAATTCCAAATTAATTAAAAAACTTGAAATTACAATTACCTATAAATATATCTTTGTATAAAAATAAAAATATATAATATAAATATATCTTTTATGTCACTTTAAATTTATTAATTAATTTTTCTCAAATACTTCTAGGCAAATTCAGCAAGTTAGTTTAATATTTTTAAGCTAAAAAAATGACGTAGTTTGCAGACCAAATATAGCAAGAATCACCTGAAAACGCAAAGAAACAAAGGAAAGGGGGTGAAAACTGAAAAGCTCCTTCATTATGAGAAGCTTCACCCCTGGTTTGTGTCACTTCTGAATCCGGGAGGACAATTTCAATGGCTGCAGTTTCTTTTAGATTCCTTTCCTTTCTTTGTTGTCTATCGGTCATAATCATATCAAAAGCCAGCGCTCAGACATACTGTGATAACCACAAAGGCAACTACACAATAAACAGCACCTATCACAACAACCTCAACACCCTCTTATCCACTTTCTCTTCCCACACAGATATCTACTATGGTTTCTACAATTTCTCCTATGGCCAAGATCCAGACAAAGTATACGCTGTTGGGCTCTGTAGAGGCGATCAAAACCTGGATGATTGCCTCGCACGCCTCGACGATGCCAGAGGCAACCTCACACAGCTTTGTCCAAACCAGAAAGAGGCAATTAATTGGGGTAGAGAGTGCATGTTGCGCTACTCTAACCGCTCAATATTTGGCATCATGGAAAGTGAACCTTTAGTGGAAACCGTGTTAATGATGAATGTAACGGGTCCAGTGGACCAATTCAATGAAGCGCTGCAGAGCCTGATGAGGAATCTAACAAGCACAGCTGCATCAGGTGACTCTCGTCGTAAGTATGCTTCAGCTAGTACACATGCTCCAAATTTTCAAACCATATACGGTTATGCACAGTGCACGCCTGATTTGTCCTCGGAAGATTGCACCAAGTGCTTGGGTGAAGCTATCGCAGAAATCCCAAGGTGTTGTAATGGCATGGCTGGAGGCAATGTTTTGAAACCCAGTTGTAGAATTAGATTTGACCCCTACAACTTCTACGGACCTACAATCCCGCTACCATCACCATCCACCAATTCACAAGGTATTTGTCATGTTTTGCTCAAATTTCCTTCCGCTTGATACTTACAATAGCAGGTTTTAAATATTGGTCGCAATCGCATTGCGGTTTTATCGCGTTTATTGATGTCGTGGTAAATTGTGGATAAATGCGACAATGTGGTCCCAATTGTGGACGTGTTGTGGTCGCAAACAGTTAAAAACTTTGATATTGCAGCCCAAATCATGGTCATGGATTGTTTTTTAAAACCTTTCAACCACCCAACAAAACCCAGGAGTTGACTTAATGATCCATTTTTCACTTTTATTTGAACGTTTTCCTCTTTGTGAATGTTGTTCTACTTATTCATCTGTTGAAGGGAAAGTAAGTGCTTGTGTTAAAAAGTTGGGTTTATGTTTGGCATGGCGACCTTTTCTATGTTGGATATTTTATTAATCTTATCCATGGAGTGGGAGTTCTGATCTGTGCAGGAAAGAGCAAGACATCACGAACTATCATAGCCATAGTAGTGCCTGCTGCTAGTGTTGTTTTGGTGGTCAGTCTTTTCTGCATCTATCTAAGAGCTAGGAAGCCAAGAAAAAAATTTGAAAGTAAGTCCAATTAAGGCTCTGAAATGGATTTACTGTGATCTGTTACAAAAGTAAAATACAAAGTCTCACAGGATGTCGCCCCTCTATATATAGTAAGGCGGTATAGTTTAGAGGATAAAGTACACTCGTTATTTAGAAAATCACCAGTTGAAATTTTATTTTTTAATTAATGGTAGCACTTTATCCTCTAAAGTGCATTCTCCCATCTTAGAAGCCAAATCCAATCTTAACAATTTAAGGGGACGGTTGTCTAACATATATCATAACTGAACTCTTTCGGACAATGATACAAAATAATGCGAGAAACAATTTTTGTAAACAATGATAAATAAATGTTTCAATAGTTGAACACATGCTATACTCAATCACTTATAGCTAAGAATAAGAAAAGATAACGGGAGAAACCAATTTAGCCATTTCCTTCTGGTTTTTATATGAGAAATGATATCTGTCAATGTTATATTTTGAATAGCTCACTAATTTCAGCTGGGTCCCCATGCAGGTGAGGTTAAAGGAGAAAAAGATAGTCATGAAGATGAAATTAGATTTGCTGAGTCATTGCAATTCAACTTTGACACCATTCGAGTTGCTACAAATGAATTCGCTGATTCTAATAAACTTGGACAAGGCGGGTTTGGAGCTGTTTACAGAGTAAGATGATAAATATCATTCAGATAAATACCATCTCTTCATCAAAACATGGCATATTCAGATACTATACTTGACTGTAATATATTTTCAGGGTCAGCTTTCTAATGGACAAGAGATTGCTGTCAAAAGGATGTCAAGGGATTCTGGGCAAGGAAATATGGAATTTAAGAATGAAGTGCTTTTAGTGGCCAAGCTTCAGCACCGAAATTTAGTTAAGCTACTTGGTTTCTGCCTGGAAGGAAGAGAAAGGCTACTTATCTATGAATTTGTTCCTAACAAAAGCCTTGATTACTTCATATTTGGTAAGTTCAAACATCTTCATAATTAAACTGCTTCTTTACTATAGTTCTGGTTGAAGATACTGACTATAAAAATTGCCTTAAAATTCATATATGGCTCCGGTGTATGTATGTAATAGATCCCATAAAGAAAGCACGACTGGATTGGCAAACGCGCTACAATATCATTGGAGGTATTGCTCGAGGCATTCTCTACCTCCATGAGGATTCTCGACTTCGTATTATACATCGTGACCTCAAAGCAAGCAACATTCTCTTAGATGAAGAAATGAATCCTAAGATATCAGATTTTGGGATGGCAAGATTGGTTCACAAGGATGAGACTCAAGGAAATACAAGTAGAATTGTTGGAACCTAGTAAGTATAAAAATATACTACAAATTAATTGTTGTTATAGATAGAAGCTTTATTTCAATCAACTCCGTAAGGTAAAATATTTTACATTATCACCCATTTTTTTATAAAAGTTTAATTTGAATCAACTGTCAAGTAAAATATTTTGATTATGACTAATTAAATTTTTCCATGATTGACATGTAGTGGCTATATGGCACCTGAGTATGTATTATATGGTCAGTTTTCAGCAAAATCAGATGTTTTTAGTTTTGGTGTATTGGTTCTTGAGATTATAAGTGGCCAAAAAAACAGCGGCATTCGTCATGGGCAGAACGTGGAGCATCTATTGAGCTTTGTAAGTCTTTCTTTTCTTCTCACTATATCTTTCTTGTCCTTGTCATTAGATAATAGGATTAAAAAGTTATTTCTTCCTCACATTACTGAAGAAATGGAATCTGTGAAGTAACTAATTAACATTTGCAATTGAGAAAATTCATGCAGGCATGGAGAAACTGGAGGGATGGAACAACTACAGATATTATAGATCCCACATTAAATGATGGTTGGCGAAATGAAATAATGAGATGCATCCACATTGGATTATTATGTGCTCAAGAAAATGTGACTGCCAGGCCAACCATGGCTTCTGTTGTGGTTATGCTTAATAGCTATTCTCTCACTCTCCCGGTACCTTTGGAAACTGCATTTGTTCTAGATAGTAACATTAGAAGTCTCCCAGACCTGCTGTTATCAGAGAATAATTCAAAGGTAACAAGACCAAGTGAATCAGCAATTAAATCAACTCAAAATTCGATAAATGAGGCATCAATTACTGAGCTATACCCTCGCTAGATTTCGATTCGGTCATCTAAAGTACAATATCTTGGGACTTGCCTAATTTGTTGGTGTGATGCCTTGTTTGAATACACCATATAAGATACTTTTTATATATATTATTCATGTTTTCTCTTTATTTCAACTATCTCATCTCACTTAATTTTCTAAGCTCTTTTGATACCTCTCCTAAAAATTATTTGATAAAAACTATACCTGGAATAAAATTATATTATATAAATTCTCCTTGTTCAAATCGAGATAGAATGTGATAATGCATAATGATATTACCTGACTCCAAAAAAATTATATTCTGTGAATGATATTTTTAGTTTTTATCATTAAAAAACCAAAACTAATTATGTTTTATTATTTATTTATTTTAAAAATTCCCATTTTTTTTACTGAACATTTTTGTAGGGATAAAAATTAACATTATGATATACATATTAATCAACAAAATTTTCATACATAAAATAATTAAAAGTAGAGTCAAAGCATTTTTTATATATTCTATCTTGTAAAAAATTAAAATTAACTCCATTTATGATATTATTGTAAAGTAATTCAAAACTATTCTGTATTAAAAATATATTTAATAAATTAGTTGTAAAATATTTTACTT
>PYAF01003201.1:1248209-1304331 GCA_007407185.1 Glycine tomentella
CAGCCATTAGCCACTTTATATAAAAAAAAAACTATACTATAAAATAGAAAAATATTTCTCTTAATTATGAGAAATTATAAATCAAATTTTATATCATTATATCATATTAAATCATTTTTCTACGAAAAATCATATTAAATAATTAAGATTAAAAAATAATCATTTTTTAATGTAATGATCAAACTTATAATCTTGATATTAATATATGATTTATAATATAAATTTATAATTTTTATTTATCATAATTAATAAAATATTTTCACGAGAGTATAAATTTACTTTAAATATATTTAGTTTTTAACAATCAAATTTGAAGATGATCAAATGCAACTTTGAAAACATTTATTATTAAATAGTAATAATACAAAAATCTTTTTAGTGTAAGTAGTATAATCTAAATAATTCACAAATCAATTGTTTTAAAATGAAGGGTTCGCTGTCGTAACTTTCGCACCACTTTGGGTTACGTACCGTACCCTCCGTCTGTATATACCCCATTCTGCCATTCAGTAGCAATGCATCTCCATTTCAGCTTTGAACGCTGGTCAATTTTAGCGAGCTGGTCAATTGTTATTGTCCAACGCGCAAAATGTTGTTTCCGTCTAACTTTTGAGTTTTATACATAACTAGCAGCTTAGCCTGCGTATTGAACCTAAATATTTTTTATTTAATTTAAATTTAAATTATAATAAATAATATTTTTAATATATAAATTATATATTATTATAGCTAGGAAAAAAGAGGCATTATGTTTCTATATTTTTATAAGTAAATTAAAGAGAGAGATAATGAAAGTTATACGCAGTTAAAAATATAATCATGGTATACTTTTTATAATGTTAGTTAAGTGATAAAATAGTCAATATATATATATAGAGAGAGAGAGAGAGATGAAAAGTGGATATTTATAATAGATTTTATTTTAAGAAAAATAGCTATAGATTATTGACTAACATCTATAATAAATAAATATTTTTTAATAAATAAAGTATATTTTAATTTATAAAAACAATTTAAAGGCAAAATATGTCTTTGGTCTTTTATCTCATTACGAAAGTTCATTTTTAAAATATATCGGTGGTGTGGTTTATAATGTTAGTTAAGGGATAAAACAATCTAAAAAAACATAGAGATGAAAAGTGAATATCATTATTATGTTTGTTTCCAGTGTTAAACATTGTCTCTGAAGAGCATCTAAAGTCATTGTTTAGTCTTCGATCAATTTGTTCATTAAACTTTACAAAAGTAATGATTTTTATACATCTTTAGTATTAATGTCGTCGGTAAAAAGGGACAAAAATCATTGTTTTTCTAAAGTTCAAAAATCAAATTGATCAAATTTTTAGACATTTTTAGTATCAATGTCGTCTGTAAAAAAGGACAAAAATTATTATTTTTGTAAAGTTCAAAAATCAAATTGATCAAAATTAAAGTTAAGAGACTAAAAACAAAATTCATCAAAAAGTACAAGAAATGAAAATATAATTACCCTGTATGTTTTTATATCATATGAAATATTACCGAAACAATTTTTGAATTTAAATAATATCATATTTATGGAGAGTTTAACTCAATTTACATAGGACGTATGATTTATTTATATTAAAGTCTACAAATACTACCGAGGAATAAATATACTCACGGACATTTCATTATTTGATAGTGCAGAACCTGGACTTGATTCTCCTACTATCATCTTTTGAACTATTTTATTTTGGTTAGAATTGATTGGTTTTCTAGGAAATGGCAACTCAACTAAAGAATTACTGAGATATGAAACAACTTGTGTCATGGTAGGTCTATCTTCTGGCTTCTCTTGTACACATAATAAACCAATTTGAATGCATTTAATGACTTCCCCGTGATTGCAAGATTCCTTTATATTTTGGTCTAATATGTTTAATGGCGTTTGATCCCTCCATTGTTCCCAAGCCTGCAACAAATTCATAAGCCAAATATTAATGGGATTGTTGCCTTTTTTATTTGCTTGATTAACATCAATTAATGTAAATCAATATACTAGAAATAAATACTTACATAACTCAAGAGGTCATCATGATCCGAAAAAATAGAACGAGTATTCCTTTTTGCACTAATTATCTCCAAAACTATAACTCCAAAACTAAAAATATCTGATTTTTCTGAAAATTGTCCATGCATTGCATACTCTGGAGACATATAACCACTATAAAAATATCAATTAGAAATTTTGTATACCTTAATGAACATATTTGACATAAATAAAAACTAAAAGTACATTAAAATATTCTACCATTTTAATAAGAATATAAATTTTAAATTCTATCTAAAAATAAAATTAGAAAGAAATATGAGAAGAAAAAATGTGTTTGAAAATACTTACTATGTTCCCACAATTCTATTTGTTTTTCCTTGATGTTGATCCATTGCAACAATCCTTGCCATTCCAAAGTCTGAAATCTTTGGATTCATGATGTTATCCAATAATACATTACTAGGTTTAAGATCACGATGTATAACTTTCAACCGTGAATGTTCATGTAGATATAAAATTCCATGTGTAATTCCTTCAATAATTTTGTAACGTTTCGTCCAATTCAATTGAGTCCTCTTATGGGGATCTGTAAATGAAAAAGTTCATTTAAAGTTATAAGGGAAAAAATTTCTTCCAATGCATAAATTTTAAAGTTCAACAATATAAATAGTGAATAAGAAAAACAAGTAGAGGTAAGTTAAAATAATTTACCAAATAAAAAGTAGTCAAGACTTTTATTGGACACAAACTCATAAATGAGCATTTTCTCTTGCTCTTCGAGACAAAATCCTAGTAATGTCACTAAATTTCTATGTTGAAGTTTTGCTATCAATAAAATCTCATTCTTAAATTCTGTTGCGCCTTGTCCCGATCCTTGTGAGAGTTTTTTAACTGCTATTTCTCGTCCATCTGGAAGAATACCCTAAAAACACAATCAATTTAGTTACTACAAGAAACAAATAGAAACAAATATGCATATATTTTTAGTTACACTTTGTCACCTTGTAAACCACTCCAAATCCACCTTCCCCTATTCTGTTTTCATGTGCAAACTTCTTTGTGGCAGCTTCAACTGTGTGCAACGCAAATTGTAAAGACTCCAAAGTGTCACTTTCTTCCCCAACTAGAGTAACATCCAGGTGCAAAAGCTAAAATTAGTCCTCTTTAACCTTTTAAAGAAATCAGGAATGTATTTGGGTTTGTTTTCAAGATTACTTACAATTTTCCCTTAGAAGAGTGTTGGATTTCTTCTTTGATCTTTTCAATATGAAATAGCAGACACCACATAGGAGAATTATCGACAAAACAACAAGGACAACAATTCGTGCTACAGATTTCTTATTTCCTGCATAAATAATTGTAGAAGAAAAAAAAAACAGGCCTTAGTAATTAAAAAAGAAACAAAGGTTTCACCATATATACATGCATTAAAAACTGTCATTCATTAACTATTGAGCATCCAACTAGTCTCCATTAATATATCTTTCTAAAAGAAATTAATTATTAATGTAAAGATTGTGAATTTATACTAACTGTGTAATATATTATACTCAGATAGTTCCATTAGCACAGAATTTGTATTAATGTCAACAAGCACTTTTTAAGAAAATTACCTGATGACGGAGCTGACGAGCCGCTAGTATTGTAAAACTGAAACAACTCGTATCTAACATTGCACCACGCAAGCAGAGCCCTGGCGCCCTGTTTTCCTCCGCAACACGACGGAAGAGTCGAAACGGCGTTTTGCAAACACTCTTCACACTGAGCAACCGTTAGGCCCGGGTCGCACTCCGTCAGGGCATACACCGTTCTCTCCGGCGAGGACCCGGCGAATTCGCTTTCGCCGGTGGCGAATTTCCTCGCTGACTGAGAATTCGCAGCTTCTTCCACCAATTCGTTCAACAGACCGAACAACGTCTGGTTGAAACTGTCCAAGTCGGAGGCAGAGGTGTTCTTGTCGTCCGACAACCTCGCTCCCGGGTCGATGCTGGTGGGGGCGAAGTAGCGGTTGGTGAAACGGAGCGTGCACTCGTTGTACCATATTATGGACTCGGTTTTGTTGGGGCAGAGTCGCGTTATTTCCGTGGCGGCGGTGGCGATGCAATCTTGACACATGGCGGAGGAGACGTCGCTGCGGCAGAGGAATTGGCCGTTGGCGACGCTTGTGGTCCCCATTCCCATGGCGGAGACATAGTAACCGTGAGATTGGGACACGTTGGAGACGAGAGATGCGAGGAGGACTCTGAGATTGGTTTCGAATGTTACGTTGGAATTGTACGATGCGTTGTTTGGGCAGTAATTAGCGTTGTAAACAGGTGCCGCTGAGGATGATCCAATTTCAAACACAAATAGGAACAGAAGAAAGGTAACATCAACATGCTCGTTTGAGAGAAACATATTGCGCGAAAACAATGTTGCGCGCACAGCACAAGCTTTGGAATAGTAAGTGATTAAGTGTATAAATTATAAAATGAGCAACGCTGGTTTGGTATTCTTCAACATTCATACTCTTTACTATCCTCTTTTTTTGGGTGTGACATTAGACAATTTGAAATTGGCAATGCATGTAGATCTAGAAGGAACAGCCTCAAGGACTAGTCTACTCGTTGGAAAATTCGGAATGGAAGTTTGAAAATCGAGTCATTTTGACATTTGGTGGCTGTTGTCATGCTTACACTCAACTTTTTTGTCAATTTTGTAATACCTCAACTTGTAAGTATGTTCAAACTTCATGGTTTATTGAGTATATTAATATAATAATGTTTCGGGTATGATATAGACTTGTAAGTTTAAATCTCTATTTTTTGTATTGTTAGGTAAATAATAAAATGTTTTTTTTTATAATTTAGTTGACTTGATTTTGAGAATGAAATTAGTAAAAGTTTTTAAACTATTATCGAGGTTCAATCAATTAGAAAATTTGAGAATCAAGACATAACAAACATTCATACGCAGTGAAGGATCCAGGTTGTTGGGTATGAGGAAAATTGTTCCCACAAGATTTTTTTTTTTTTTTACATGGATATATATATAAAAATATTTATTTTCTGCCATCATAAAAATTCTTTAAATGAATGTAAAATGTTATGAGAGATAAAAGAGAGAATAAATTAATATTAATTTTTTCATTTTACCTTTTCAATATTTTATAGTATTAGCAATAAAAATATCATACAATATTATTAAAATATGAAAATTTGTAAAAATATAGGTAATTTAGATTTTTTTTTGGCCTACACATTGTATATTTTCTAAAAAAAAGTGTAATATTTTTTTTCTATGAAAATATTAAAAAAATTGTCCTCACTGGAAAAAAATATTCTTGAATCCGCCACAATTCATATGTTAATAAATTAACAAATCCAGCCAAGATAATACTACTGTTATCATGATCACAAATTTATTCGTACCAAAAACTGAATTAAATTTATGGTACTGGCACCGTACACGATTCTTTTTATCAAGAGTATAAATACTAAGGGTGAACATTATCTTCGCTTATTCGTTATTTTTTTATAAAGACATCTATTAAGTCCTTTTTCTCAACCACAAAAACAACAAATTAATGCCACTTCGGACAAGGCAAAGAGCAATGTTAACATATTCTTTATTATTAGGTTGAAATTTATTAGATTTATAATTTTTTATATCCTTATTTAATAATTTTTACAAATAGTAAAATGTACATTAAAAAGAATGTATTAAAAATGTGATATTCGTATCTTGAAAGGGCTAGAGGACTTAACAAGCCCTTCCTTGACTACAACCTCCCATTAGTGTTAGGCCCATCCTCTATAATACACATTTGAATATTTGAGTAATGTTTCTTATACAATTATAAGGATGATGTTCTAACAAATTGAGTTAGTAGACCATTTATATTAAAAGTTAATTAATATTGTTATATATGATATTACAAATTGTAATACATATTTAATACACATAAATTTACATAATAATTTTTATAATAATTAATTTTTATCTAATAATAAATTTTTTTACATATATAAATTTTTATAATATATGAAACTATGATTTTATAAAATTAAAATTTATAATGTATATGAACTTAATATTTTTTTTATTCAAACCTATGATTTTAATTAAATCATAATTTTTATTTTAAATTTATTGTTCTAAAAATGCATATATTTTATTATTAAACCATGATTTTATCTAATAATATATATATTTTTATCTAAGAATACATATTTTATAACAATAAATTTAAAATAAAAATATATTCGTAAATCAACTTGCTAAGACAATAGCAGCACCATTGAATTTGAAGGGAAAGACTCGATCAATGATTGAGCTAGGTTTTATAATAATGACACAAAGCAATCCATCAACAACGACACAGTCAAATAGAAATTGGTAAAACGAGACCCATTACAAGTATAATATCCATCGAATAATATCACTCAATCCAATTTAATCAATCACGAATTAGGATTAAGTTACCACATGGAGCCTTCTTTCAAAAAAAAAAAGAAAAAAGAAAGAAAAAAAAGTTACCACATGGAGCCTAAACCTCCTCCACCACCTTGAGTTTTCCGGGAAAAATTGTTCTCCACGTAAAATCCAACGGTCAAAATGCATTAAACACCCTCAGCTGTTGGATTGCACATACCAAAGTGGGCTTAGCTCATTGGAGGTAGTTTGTGCAGAAAAGAAAAGGAGGAAGGGAAAAAACTGATAGGTAGTAAACTTAATAAATTGGACTCAGGGATTTTGGGCTGAAGGAAAGAAAGAAAAACGATGTTCAACACCTAACCCAATTATTTTATTTCTAATCCAAGTCCAATATAATATTAACTCACTCACTTAATTTAACTTAATTTAACCATCACCTACTCATTTTAGTTAACTTGCAACAAATTAATCAAAGTGTAGTATTCCCAGCTGTAAAAGCACAAAGAGCATCTTTATTATTATGTTGAATAAATATTTTGAGTTCAAGAATCTAATCTTTATTAGATCTTTCAATAAAGGAGGCAAAGAGACATCCAATAATGGAGAATGAGTTGTTGTATAAGATCGCACAAGATCTAAGCATTATTCCAAAAATAATTTTTTCTGTCTTTCTCTCTCCCTAAGATCTCAAAATGAGATCTATCATTAAAGAAAAAAATTAAAGAGATATTAAGAGATCTTCAATCTTATGTGATACTATAGGATCCACCAAAAAATGATTTAAGATCTCAATCTAAGATATATCAAGTGTTTGCCATAAGAAGAAAAAACACATTACCTTAGCATTCCCTTCAATCTTTTTTTCTTTTTTTGTTGACATTCCTTCAATCTTGATATAAAAAATGGATGCCTTGCAGTTAGGTTTTTTTTTTTTTTTTTAAAACAATCTTTTATAGATTAATGGTTACGATCACATCAGTTATAGATGAGCGCGCGTGATTCCTTTAATTTATATTTATTGTAAAAAATTGAATAGAAAATAATAAGAGGAGACTCTCTCTTTGAGGACTCTTTTTTATTGGTACACATCACCCAAATTTCGGGAACGAAGAAACAAAGGGCATGTGCAGTGTGGGTGGCACCAACGTGGAAGAGCTTGATGATGATGACGAGGATGAATCGATAACCATTGAAGATGAGGTCCACGCGGGTTTGAGCAAGGTGAGGGATTGAAGCATTGTGAGAATAAGTGTTATAAAGAAATATGCATCTTGTTTGAATTAAGAAAAAGCCTTATAGTATATATTTTGTGATAAGGCAATGGTTATTAATTAGTGTTTTGCACTTTTGCTATGTAATTTGCGATTTGCGTTATTTTTTATATATTTTTTTTAAAGCCCTTTTGACTTAGGATAAAAAGTTACAAGGGACTGATACTTTTGGTTGATATAGGTTTGCCTTACGGATCCATGCATGCTTTATTGATATTTATGCTTTTATTGTTATAGGTTTGAGTTAATGTTACTTTTCTTATACGTGTGCCCGTATGTCTATATAATTTAGGAATTCACTCATGAAAATGTAGAGCATGCTGAACACGAAACTGATTCATACATGGGTGGTTTTGAAGCTAACAATGGTCAAGAACCTTACATTGGAATGAAATTTGAGTCAGAGAAAAATGTTGGTATTTCCTACGCTTATTATGTTAAAAGTGTTGGATTTGGTGTGTCAATTAAGAGTAGTTGTCGTTCAAAGATTGATAGACAGTTTATTGATGTAAAGTATGCTTTTACAAGACGTGGGAATAAATTGTAGAATGACTGAGTACCAAAAGTTACTTCATTCATTAAGAATTATCAGTGCACTTATCCTAGGCATTGTGGAAGTACTATTCTTTGTCATCATCATCATCCTAAATGCTTGATCATCATCGGAGGAAACTCCTCTTCCTCGTGCTCAAAGGCCAGTAGTCAAAAGAGCGTTCATCTCTCCAATTATATTAACTGGTCTTCCATCAAACATGGATGAAAGTGTACTCTTAAAGTTATTTTAGATCCTTTGTTTTTGCCATAGTCGCATCATACAATCCTCTCAATAGTTAATTTATCTCTTCTACAACTACAAGACCAGGGGCAGATTGAAAGCTCACCTGGGGGGATCTGCTGAGGAACATTTCTTCTTGTGATGAAAATCAATCAAACAGGCTTGTTGGGTGAGTCAGAAAGGAAAAAGCAAGATAATTTGGCCGTTAAGGTAGAGGAAGGTAATTTGGTTCTCTTTTCTGATAGCTGCGTGAGCCTTTTAGAGATAACAAATAGATTATAAGGTATTTTGTCGCTTAAGAAACTAAGATTTATACTCCGTAATAATAATATATAAAATATAATGAAAATAATAAATAGAGATTAAACCTGTCAAATCGGTAAACAAGTACTTTTTTTTAAATATGAATGATGTGGACCAATAAGAAAGAAAGAGAGTTCTTAAAGAAAGTGTTCGAGAAAGTCTTCCTAACACTCCTTAAATAATAAAAACAATTCCTTTCATCTTTTTCTCATTTCTTAATAAATATATAAAAATAAAAAATTAGGTGTTTCTTTAATCATATTTTAAAAGAATATATAATAACAATATTTTTTTTTCAAACTAAACATCCCATTTTTTTAAGGGAAAAAGAGCATCCATCAACACTTATCCTCTGTAACAACCATCAATAGTTTTTATGAGTATTTAGATTTTGATATCAAATGAAATATTATTGGCACACTTTTGTATCTAAATAATAACATGTTATTTCTTTTTGTAACCATTCTAATTAAGGGTTTGGTGGGGCCTATTATATCTCTTTAAGCTTTGATCATTTGTGTTAACTATGAAATTATTCTCCATTTGAAACTTAATGACACTGAAAGTCTTATATCTCTCTAAAAATGTATTATGTAATAATCAAATTTTCTCCATTCAACCTGTGTTACTAAGTTATACTCTAGTCACAACAAGTTATTTATAATCTCGTGTATAATTCTATCTAGTTGTGAAACTTAGTTTAAGACCAACACAACACAATATCATAATGGATATTTTATTTGAGAGAATCTTAATGGAGATTTTAACTCAATTTACATAGGATATTTGATTTATTTATATACAAGACCACAAATACTACCGGGGAATAAATGTACTTACGGACATTTCATTGACAGATGTTTTTGAACCTGAACTAGATTCCCCTACTCCAACCTTTTGACCTATTCCACTTTGTGTAGAATTTATCGGTTTTTTAGGAAGTGGCAACTCACTTATAGAGCTATTGAGATATGAAATGACTTGTGTCATTTTAGGTCTGTCATCTGGCTTCTCTTGTACACATAATAAACCAATTTGGATGCATTTAACAACTTCACTATGATCACAAAACTCCTTAATACTTTGGTCAAATATGTTTAATGGTGCTCCATCCATCCATTGTTCCCAAACCTGCAACAAATTTATAAATCAAATATGAATTGGATCATTGCCTCTTTATGCTCAATTAGAATCAATTAAAGTAAAACAATCTACAAGAAATAAATACTTACATAACTCAAGAGGTCATCATGATCGGGAAAAGCAGAACGCGAATTCCTTTTTGCACTAATTATCTCTAAAACTATAATTCCAAAACTAAAAACATCGGACTTCTCTGAAAATTGTCCATGCATTGCATATTCCGGAGACATATAACCGCTGTTTAGAAAATATCAATGTTAGAAAATATATACACATCGTGAACTAAATATACATTACAATATCCTATCATTTTAATAAGAACGTAAAAACTGAATGTTAACTTCTATCTAACAAATGAAGAAATGGGAAAAAATGAGGGAGAAAAATGTCTTTGAAAATACTTACTATGTTCCAACAATTCTATTTGTTCTTCCTTGATGTTCATCTATAGCAACAATCCTTGCCATTCCAAAATCTGAAATCTTTGGATTCATGTTGTCATCCAACAATACATTACTAGGTTTTAAATCACGATGTATAACTTTTAATCGTGAATGCTCATGTAAATATGATATTCCTTGTGTAATTCCTTCAATAATTTTGTAACGTTCTGACCAATTCAATTGTTTGCTCTTGTAGGGATCTAAAAACAAAAAAATCCATTTAAAGTAAGATAAAAAAAAAAAAAAAGCATGGAAGACAATTTCTTCAGGAAAGTGAATTTAAAGTTCAACAATAAATAAACATAAAAAAACAAAGTAAGAAGATTTACCAAATAGAAAGTAGTCGAGACTTTTATTGGACACAAATTCATAAATAAGCATTTTCTCTTGCTCTTCCAAACAAAATCCTAACAATGTCACTAAATTTCTATGTTGAAGTTTCGCTATCAATAAAATCTCATTCTTGAATTCAATTGCACCTTGTCCCGAACTTTTTGAGAGTTTCTTAACAGCTATTTCTCGTCCATCGGGAAAAACACCCTAAAAGCATAATCAACTTAGTTAGCTACAACCCTACAATAAACAAATATACATATACTCTTATTTGCACTTTATCACCTTATAAACAACTCCGAATCCACCTTCACCTATTCTCCTTTCATAGGAAAACTTGTTTGTGGCAGCTTCAATTGTGGCCAAGCCAAATTGTAACGACTCCAAAGTGGCACTTTCTTCCCCAACTAGAGCAACATCAAAGTACAAAGGCTAAAATCAGTCCTTTTAGCGTTCTGAAGAAATGATAATATGTTTGGATTTGTTTTTCAGATTACTTACAATTTTCCCTTAGAAGAGTCTTATATCTCTTCCTTGATCGTTTCAATATGAAATAGCAGACACAACATAAGAGAATTACCGACACAACGACAGGGACAACAATCAAGATTACTCGTGACACAGATTTCTTATTTCCTGCATAAATAATTATATTCAATATTATCTCCGTTCGTATTTATAAGAAAAGCTATACTATGGTAAAGAAAGAAAGGCTTCAGTACCTGACGTTCCGTTAGTATTGTAAAAGGGGAATAATTCGTATCTAAAATCGCAAGCCGCAAGCAGAACCCTCGCTCCCTGTTTTCCACCGCAACACGACGGAAGAGTTGAAATCGCATTTTTCAAACACTCTTCACACTGAGTACTCGTTTCGGTGGGCGCGCACTCTGCCAGGGCATACACAGTTCTCTGCGGCGAGGACCCGGTGAATCGCCTTTCGCCGGTGGCGAATTTCTTCGCCGACTGAGAATTAGCGGCTTCTTCCGCCAAATCGTTCAACAAGCTGAACAACGTGCGGTTGAAGCTGTCCAAGTCGGAGGCAGAGATGTCACTGTCGTTCGACAACATGGCTCGCGGTACGATGCCGGTGGGGGAGAAGTAGTGGTTTGTGAAATAGAGCGTGCACTCGTCGTACCATATTATGGACTCTGTTTTGTTGGGGCAGAGTCGCGTTATCTCTTTGACGGCGGTGGCGATGCAGTCCTGACACGTGGCGGCGGAGGCGTCGCCGCGGCAGAGGAACTGGCCGTTGGCGACGCTTGTGGTCCCCAAGCCCATGAAGGTGTAGTAGAAGCCGTTAGACAAGGAAACGTTGGAGACGAGAGTTGCGAGGAGGACTTTGAGATTGGTTTCGAATGTTACGTTGGAATTGTACGATGCGTTGTTTGGGCAGTAATTAGCGCTGTAAACGGGTGCTGCTGAGGATGATCCAATTCCAAATAGAGATAGGAACAGAAGAAGAAAGGTCACAGTAACATCACCATGGCTGTTGAAGAGGAACATGTTGCGCCAAAACATCTTTTCGCGCAACACAAGCTTTGGGATAGTAAATGATCAAGTCTCGATCTGAGTCAGTCAATGCCAAATGGGAAATAAATGTCCATTTACGAGGCACTTCCAAAGAAAAAGTCCACTCGTTGAAAAATTCGGAAGGGAAGTTTGAAAAACTAGTTAAGAACCTTTTGACAAACATGATTCATTCACATTTAAGGGTGTAATCTTAAAAAAGGGGATAAAATGGATAGCATAAGAGAGAATGATAAAATTAGAAAAAAAAATAAAAAATGTTACATGAACACTTAGAAAGAAAAAAAATATATAACATTATGATTTATAATGTGATAAAAAAATATTATTGAAATGTTTCAAATAATATAATATTTATGTATATACTCTAAAATTAGTATGTGATATAATAAAAAAATAATAGAGATAGAGGATATTAACCGGGTGTTGGAGTGCATACAAATTTTTGGGTTTCGGGTTTTTTTCTTACGTTTTTGACATTTGATGGTTGCTGACATGCTTAAATTCAACTTTATGTCAAGTTGGTGCCAGCTCAACTGTTAATATATTCAAACCCAATAGTTTATTGAGCAGATTAATATAATGTTTCGGGTATGATAGACTTGTAAGTTTAAATCTCAATTTATTTTTTTTTATTAGGTAAATAATAAAATATGTTTTTCCTTCTGTCATATGAGCCTCCACTTGCTAAGACAATATACCTTCAAGGCTCCAACCGACTCAGGCAGCAGCAATGCAGCATGCACAAGATGGGAAGCATTTTCACCAATTGGATAGAAAATAATAAAATCAATTAATTTTTTCTTTTCATCATTTCTTAATAAATATTTGAAAATAAAAATAAGGTGTTTTTTTTAATCATCTTTAAAAAAATTACAATAATATATTATATTTTTTTCAAACTAAATATCCCATTCCTTTAAAGGAAAAAAGAACCTTGACATATTTTTATCAACACTTATCCTCTGTAACAACCATCAATAGTTTTCATGTGTATTTAGATTTCAAAGTCAAATGAAATAATATTGGCACAATTTTGTATTTAAATAATAACAAGTTATTTCGTTTTGGTAACTACTCTAATTAAGAGTTTGGTGGAACCCCATGGTATTTTTATTAAATTATTAGTTATGAAATTATTTTTAAATTGATACTTAGTCATACTTAAATTTTTCATTCTTCTTTTAAGAATGTATTATTTATAATCTCTTAAATGTAATTCTCTAACATTAGTTTAAGAGTAACACAATATCATCTTAATGGAGATTTTTACTCAATGTATACAGGATATGTGATTTATTTATATACAAGACTACAAATACTATCGAGCAGTAAATATACTCACGGACATTTCATTGATAGATGATGTTGAACCTAAACTCAATTCTCCTACTGCCATTTTTTGAACTATTCCACTTTGTGTAGAATTTATCGGTTTTCTAGGAAGTGGCAACTCAGTTATAGAGCTATTGAGATGTGAAATAACTTGTGTCATGTTAGGTCTTTCATTTGGCTTCTCTTGTACACCTAATAAACCAATTTGGATGCATTTATGAACTTCACTATGATCACAAAACTCCTTAATATTTTGGTCAAATATGTTTAATGGTGCTTGATCCATCCATTATTCCCAAGCCTGCAACAAATTTATAAATCAAATATGAATTGGATCATTGCCTTCTTTATGCTTGATTAGAATCAATTAATGTAAAACAATCTACTAGAAAATAAATACTTACATAACTCAAGAGGTCATCATGATCGGGAAAAGCTATACGCCAATTCCTTTTTGCACTAATTATCTCCAAAACTATAACTCCAAAACTAAAAACATCTAACTTTTCTGAAAATTGTCCATGCATTGCATATTCCGGAGACATATAACTGTTGTTTAGAAAATATCAATGTTAGAAAATATTTACACATAGTGAACTAAATATACATTACAACATCCTATCATTTTAATAAGAACGTAAAAGGTTACCTTCTATCATTTATTTCTTAAGCTGAATGTAAACTTCTATTAATAAATGAAGAAATGGGGGAAAATAAGGAAGAAAAATGTCTTTGAAAATATTTACTATGTTCCAACTATTCTATTTGTTCTTCCTTGATGTTGATTTATAGCAACAATCCTTGTCATTTCAAAATATGAAATCTTTGGATTCATGTTATTGGATATATTATTAGGTTTAAATCAAGATGTATAATTTTCAATGTGAATGTTCATGCATGTAAATATGAAATTCCTTGTGCAATTCTTCAATAATTTTGTAACGTTATGACCAATTCAATTATTTGCTATTATAGGAATCTATAAATAGAAAATTCCATTTAAAGTATGGTAAAAATACATGGGAAAAATTTCTTCTAGAAAGTGAATTTAAAGTTCAACAAAATAAATAAAAGATAAAAAAATAAAGTAAAAAGATTTACCAAATGGAAATTAGTCAACACTTTTATTGGACACAAATTCATAAATTAAGTATTTTGTCGTGCTCTTCCAAACAAAATCCTAACAATGTCATTAAATTTTTATGTTGAAGTTTCGCTATCAATAGAATCTCATTCTTGAATTCATTTGCACCTTTTCCCGAACTTTCCGAGAGTTTCTTAATCGCTATTTCTCGTCCATCAGGAAGAACACCCTAAAAGCATAATCAACTTAGTTAGCTAAAAGGCTACAATAAACAAATACACATATATTTTTTTTTATTTACACTTTATCACCTTATAAACCACTCCAGATCCACCTTCACCAATTCTCTTTTCATACGAAAACTTGTTTGTGGCAGCTTCAATTGTGGCCAAACCAAATTGTAACGACTCTAAAGTAGAACTTTCTTCCCAACTAGAAGCAACTTCAAAGAAAGGAATGGATTTGGCTTTGTTGATCAGATTACTTACAATTTTCCCTTAGAAGAGTGTTGTATTTCTTCCTTGATCTTTTCAATATGAAATAGCAGAGAATTATCGATACAGCAACAGGGACAACAATCAAGATTACTCGTGATACATATTTCTTATTTCCTGCATAAATAATTGTCGGAAAAAAATCAGACTTTAGTAATTAAAAAGGAAAGAAAGACTTGATTACCTGACGTGCCACTTGTATTGTAAAACCTGAACAATTCGTGTCTAACATTGCAATACGAAAGCAGAGCCCTCGCGCCCTGTTTTCCTCCGCAACACGACGGAAGAGTTGAAACGGCGTTTCGCAAGCACTCTTCACACCATGTAGTCGTTAAGTCCGGCTCGCACTCCGTCAGGGCATACACCATGTTCTCCGGTAAGGACCCTGCGAATTCTCTTTCGCCTGTGGCGAATTTCCTCGCCAACCGAGAATTCGCAGCCTCTTCGGCCAAATCGTTCAACAAGCCGAACAGCGTGTGATTGAAACTGTCCAAGTCGGAGGCAGAGATGTTGTTGCCGTCAATTAAGTTTGCTCTTGGCACGACGCTGGTGGGGGCGAAGTAGCGGTTGGTGAAATGGAGCATGCACTCATCGTATCATATTATGGACTCTGTTTTGTTGGGGCAGCGCTGCGGTGGAGATGCAGTCGTGACACGTGGCGGCGGAGACGTCGCCGCGGCAGAGGAATTGCCCGTTGGCGACGATTGTGGTCCCCATGCCCATGGCAGTGAAAATAGTAGCCGTCAGACAGTGAAACGTTTGAGATGGGTTTCGAATGTTACGTTGGAATTGTACGATGTGTTGTTTGGGCAGTAATTAGCGTTGTAAATAGAAGCTGATAAGGATCCAATTCCAAACAGCGACAGGAACACAAGAAAGGTAATATCAACATGGTTGTTCAAGAGGAACATAGCCGCGCGCACAACAGTTCAAACTTTGGAATAGTAAGTGATTAAGGGTAAAAATTGTAAAATGATCAACTTAGAAGTCAGAAGTTCTCACACTCTTCCTACCTGGTTTTTCCTGCGTGATCTTAATAAGTAAGTCAATGCCAAATTGGATATGCATGTACATCAAGTCATCTAGAAGAAACTGTCCAAAGAACAAGTCCACTCATTGGGAATGGCAGTTTGAAAAAGTAGGTAAGACCTTCTGATAAACATTTTTCATTCACAATTAATGGTGTAAACGGAAGAAAAAAGGAGAGAGGATAGAATGGATAACATGAGAAGAGAGCGATGGATAAAATTATTAAGTGAGATATATAATCAGAAGAAAGAGACACGGAGATAAAGGATTTTAACTTCTTGTTGCAGTAACTACAATTGAACTCTTTCAACATTTCATGTTCAACTTTTTTGTCAATTTTATACTCCCTCAAATGTTAAATATATTTAAATACAATGTTAAATTTAGTAGATCAACATAATTAATGTTTAGGGTATGACAGACTATAAGTTAAAATCTCTATTTGTTTCTGCATAAAAAAATCGCCATTTGTTTTGTTAGCTAAATATAACTTTTTATAATCTATTTGACTTGACTTATTTATTTAAAAAAATAAAATAAAAATTCTATTTGAGTTGACTTTGGAAACAATGTAAAAATTTAAAAAAATATTGAGAATCAAGACATGCTAAAAATTCATTTTAATAATCAATACCAATTTTAATCACGAATTTTGTTGAATGCATTACTAAAATGAAATTCTAATATTAATTAATGAATACCACACACCTAAATTTTGTTCGTAATACTAATATATCATATTCTAACGATGTTAAGTCCTTTGTAATAAATAATTTTATTTATTTAAAGGAATTCAGTTTAAAGTTTATTATGGTAATTTAATAAATAATATTTTACATTAAAATTAAATAAAATCGTAACAATATTATTAAATTATTTTTATTAATTTAAAAGAATACATTTTAAAGGTTACTTCACGGACGCCTAGATCAACGTTGGTTGACCTTGGGTAATATCACCGCAAGTTATAAACGAAAGTCAAAGCACTTCAAGGGTCCCGATTGATTTGGAAAATTGTGATACTGGACATAATAATTCTAATGATTGTATGCTTGATTTTTAAAAAATCAGAAGACACCACAACTTAAATGCTGATGAACAAAAAAAAAAAATCATTTTGTTTTGTTCTGTCATCTTTTGCTGTATTGCATTTACTACATTAATGAAGGGGTTACAGGGCTCAGCATTTTGGCACTACTTATTTTCCGTTCAAATAATCAAATTCCTTGTTTGAATGGAAAAAGAAAGTGCAGAAGATGAGCATATCCTAGTTTTTGGATTTTTAGATCATGGCAAATTATATATAGCACTGCAGCATGTCTACATAAAATTCAAAAATTACTTGCAAGTGGCCACATGAAATGTTTATTATCTTCACAGCGGAACATGTAAGAGATGATTTTCTATGGTTCCTCTTATATGATTCATGCTCAAACTTTTGCAGTGAGAAATAGGTAATCAAGTTTCCCCATAGAAAGCAACCAAAGATTTAGTTATGTATACTGTATAGTTTCTCATATTGGTACTCTAGGCTGCATAAATTCTTAACTAGGACATCTGACATCAAAATCATAAATTCTCATGCGTTCAGCAGCACGTTTCACCCATAGGAAATCAACATAACATTTCAAAAACAAAATTGGTCAAGATTGCAAATTATTATGGTCGCTCCTGGGGCATCATGCTTTATCTACTCTACACGTTCATCCAGCATGAAGTAGGGACATAATTCTTTTAGCCATTAATATTTAGAACATATATCCGCTAGGTATGTTTAAGAGTAACATCAAAGTTTGAAAATCATTGGACATACGCTGGATTGATTGAAGGAAACATGAAAAACAATCCTTTAGCGAGGGTATATATCAGTAATGGATACGTCATTCACAGACCATGGAATTGAACAAGTGGTAGACTGATTGGTGGTAGACTGAACAGAGTCCATCCCTCGGTTAAATCTGTTAGGACCTCTTCCACGCAGAAAAGATGCTGGTTGTTGTGGCATTGACATGGTAACTGAATAACTGTTCAACATAAGTGCAATAGTGGCCATCGAAGGCCTGTCAGATGGATTTTCCTGAACACACAATAAACCAATATGGATGCATCTGTTGACTTCATTTCTTGAATAAGAACCTCTCAGTGTTGGATCCAGCAACTCCAAAGGTGTTTGCTCTGTCCAATTCTTCCAAGCCTGAGGTAGTATAATGTTAGTATTTAAACTTGGAATATCTCTTTCCTCACCCACTGAAATAGTTTGTAGCTAAGCATTGTAGAAAGGAAATTACTCGTGTATACTCACATGGCTTAAAAGGTCATCAGCATGATTCGATTGATGAAAGTCAGTGTTCTTCTTGCCACTCACAATCTCCAAAACTAAGACACCAAAGCTGAACACATCTGATTTCACAGAGAACTGTCCACGCATTGCATATTCTGGAGACATGTAACCACTGAAAAAAATAAAATAAACAATGTAATCCACTAACATGGTTGTTGAGTCAGCATTCTCATTTTCTGAATCGTGAATCAAATCGTATTGTGAATCGCAAGATTCATGATCAATAAAAAACATAGCATATGCAACTAACAAAAATCTATTAAAGCACATATTCATGATCAATAACTTAAAAAACATAACTATAAGAGCATGAGATGTTTTGTGAAGCCTTTATTTTAGTATAATGGAAATGAAGCAATTAAATAGCTAAACAGAGTGCATGCATTAAATGAATGAACAACAAAAAAGTGGTGGAGTAATCAACTAGGATAAGTTTAAAAGTGTTCTTTCAATTTCTTTTAATTTAATAATTTAGGCTTATATAACTTTTCAATTTTTTCATGAAAATTGGTGAATGAAAACTAAAAAAACAACGAATCCTTGGATCTTGTGAATCGTAAGGTTCACATGATTCATTCTTGTGAATCGTAAAATACAAAGTCTTTTAAGATTCATCTTAAGATATGTATCGGTAAATAGTCAAATTGTATCAAATCGTAAGATACTAATAACTATGATCCACTTATTTAAGAAAGAACAATGACATTTGTGGAAACAAGAACATACATTTTGTCTGCAGAGAAATTTAACTGACAATATGTTATAACATAAGCTACTCATATATGTAAGAGGAGATAGCATAAAGGCATCAAACTTACTAAGTCCCAACTATCCTTCCTGTATTTACTTGAGTCTGATCCGCCTGGAAAATTTTTGCCATGCCAAAATCTGAAATCTTTGGGTTCATATTTTCATCTAATAGAACATTACTAGCTTTGAGATCACGGTGTATAATTCTAAGCTGGGAATCTTCATGTAAATATTGAATTCCTCGTGCAATGCCAACTATAATCTTGTAGCGTCTTGACCAATCTAACTCTCTTTGCTTTACAGGGTCTACAAAGTTTGCCAAAATGAAATACACATTTTAGCAATAGCTGAGTAACTACAATTTCCAATTATACAAAGCTATTAACCCCCTCTAACATTGTTGTTCTTTAATAAGGGAATCAACATGTGAATACAATGAAGTGATTCTGCTAATGAGGTGTCATATCAGTCTGTTCAGGGCAATAAATCACTACACTAATTGAGATATCACATATAAGAAGAGTAGAAAAGGTACATACCAAATAAAAAGCGATCAAGGCTTTTGTTTGGTATGTGTTCATAGATAAGGATCTTCTCTTGTCCCTCCAAGCAAAATCCCAATAGTCTCACTAAATTTCTATGTTGAAGCTTGGCCACAAGAGCAGCTTCATTCCTGAACTCTACAGCACCCTGCAAGGAGGTTACTGACAACCTCTTCACAGCTATCTCCTGTCCGTTAGGGAAGACACCCTAAAAACAAGCACAGGAATAGACCAATTTAACTACTTTAGCATAAAAAAGAATGTCTCACTCAGCATTTGCATAAACATGTTCCATACCTTATAAACCACGCCAAATCCACCTTGGCCAATCTTGTTCTCATCCGAGAACCCGTTTGTAGCAGCTTCAACCGTAGCCAAGTCAAATTGCAGGGACTCCACATCGCCGACATCGGCAAGATCATCCGCAACTACACGGCAAAGAAAGACAGTAATTATCGGCAACCAATTTAAAGTCAAAGGAAACAAATTACCCGGAACAATTGCTACGACGGAGAAGGAGAGATTACTTGAATCCTGGACGAAAGTATTATACTTCTTGCTTGCCCTCTTCCGTAGGAAGTAGATGCCAACAATGAAAAGTACAATCGCAACGACAATGGGGACAACAATCGCCAAAATTATATAGACACTGCTTTTCCCTGCACATTTTCTTCACTTTCTAAGAAACCCCAGCAAACAGTTCATCTGAAATTAGATGCAAAAAGTTGACCCTACATAACAAGTGTGTGTTTGGATGAGCGTTGACAAAAAAGATTTTGATGTAGTATGATTTATGTTTGGATGTTTTCATTATAGAATCAAGTTAGGAATAAAATCCAGTATAATTTTTCTGATCCAACGCAAAAGTTATTCATAGTTGCTTCAACTTAGAATCAATTTTGGACCTAAAATTAATTTTGAAATCTTCAGCAACATGAAACCAAATATGTAAAAATTGACCTAAAATCAATTCTATGAAACCAAACATGTAAAAATTGATCTATAATCAATTCTGGACCCAAAATAAATTCTCTAAGGTGAAACCAAATGCACACCAAGAAAATCATCTCAACGGTACATCCTTTTACCTGGACATACAAAAAATCTGTGTCTTATTCTCCTATTAGAATTGTAGTTTTTATCTTAGTAGCGTATTGACTTCTAGTACAAATTATTATTATGCGTATTACTCAAGTAAAATTCCAATTCTTATGTGAGAATAACACCCAAAAAAAAAAAAAAAAAACACTTAAACTGTGTCTAAATTTGTTAATGTTATAATGGTTTGATACCTGAAGACGGAGAGGGAAGGTGAGACACGGTGGAAACATTGTAAAAGGGATACAATTCATATCGGACACTACAGCCAGGAAGCAGGACCCGTGCACCTCGTTGGCCGTTACAGCAGTTCGGAAAGCCACCGATGGAGCTTGAGAAGCACGTGTTGCAGTCAGAAGTGGACAAATCGGGGGTGCACTGCGCCAGGGTGTAGAGCTTCATCGAGCTCGTGAAATTCGCTTCTTTTGTAGCAAACTTCTTACCCGAAGAAGAAGAGTTCAAGGCCTCCTGCTTTAAATCATTTAACGTGGACGCAAGAACATCGTTGAACCGCGCGTATTCCGAGTCGGGGACACTCTGTTCGTTCTTCAGGCCGACACTTGGGACTATGTTGTCGAGGGTGGAACTGTTGGAGTAACGCAGCATACACTCGTCGTACCAGATTATGGACTGTGTCTGGTTGGGACATAAGCTTGTGATGTTTTCTGCTGCGGCGGAGACGCAGTCGTGACAGAGGGAAGGGGTGACGTCACCGCGGCAGAGGAAGAGTCCCTTGACCTCGTCGGAGGTTCCAAGGGAGACGTTTGTGCGGTAGAAACCGTCATGGAGGGTGGCGTTGGAGACGAGGGATGAGAGAAGGATGTTGAGGTTGGTTTCGAATGTTGTGTTGGGTCGGTAACGGGATCCTTCATCTGAGCAGGCATGTGCGCTGTATGTTGGAGCTGCTTCACTTGCAGAGGTTAGCAAGTTGAACAGTGATAGAAGCAGCAAGTGGGTTGAAGAGGATTTGGATATGCACATCTCTCCCTCGTTTAAAATACTAACAATTGTTTAGCAATTTTGGTTCTGGCGCTTTATCTTCCATCGTATTTACTATTGTGGTGGGTGATGATGACTTTTACGAGGAAAATATGTTGTGTCCTGACTCAGAGATGTCAGATAGTACAAGTCAATCAGGACTGCTATTTACATGAAAAATTGTAAGGACTAAATAAATGAATAATTTGATTGAAATCAAACGGTGGCTTTGTGTTACAGTTTTATGAAAAATGTTTACAAAAATGAAAAGTTTGACGGAAATCACATAGTAGTTTCCCAAGTCGATTCATCATACATCCACCAGCTGTTCTTTGAGAGGACGCAAGTGACCAGTGAGGGAGATGGGTCAAACACTCATTTTTGTATACTGGGTTTGAAGTTGGAACTTTCTTTTTAGAGCATATTATATTTTTTTTCTTGAGACTAAGGTTAATAGGGTAAAATTTTGAATAAGGATTGTTCAACATCTTGTCTGTATTATATTTTTCAATGAAAGAAATAGAGAAATTTATAACACAGAGAATAAGTTTTTATAAAAAAAATTCTTAATATCAGCACATTATTAAAAAAATAAAAAATATTCCTCCTTCCCTTTTTTTAAAATCTCAGAATGAGATTTAATATTAAAGAACAAAATGAGAATAATTTTGAGAGATCTTCAATTTAATCCTAAGTAGCATTATAAAATCTATTAAAAAATATCTAAGATTT
The DNA here is from genome assembly GCA_007407185.1 of Glycine tomentella. Lineage (NCBI taxonomy): Eukaryota > Viridiplantae > Streptophyta > Magnoliopsida > Fabales > Fabaceae > Glycine > Glycine tomentella. Next base: position 1,270,818 of record PYAF01003201.1, read on the forward strand.
CAATTTAAGATCTACCACTCAAAATCTTATTCCATTTGCATCTTTCATTTAAAATTTGTATTTCTTTTGCATTTCCTCTAAATTCATTATTATTAATGATGTTTAGTTTTATCTTGAAGGACGAAATTATCCCTTGTCTCTTCATCTTCTTTAAGCTTTTTATTTGCTCAAGTTCAACAATGACAATTTCTTTAGATTTCGACCCTCCACACCCCTTCCACAGCAACCACCCTTCGCACCCTTTACACCGTCCATGCCGCCAGATCTCACCACCTCGCCACCATCTATATGTAACTTCCACCACCCAGATTTCACCGTACTTAAGGACTGTCACATGCACCTTAGTTGTCCCCCCCAGCACGACGCCTGCAACGTCGTCACCAAGATGCCCTCAACGTTTTCAATGGTTGCAGATTCACCACCTCTATTGTCGTTGACAGTGGTCGTTGTGGTTGTGCGAGACCTTGCATTCCGTGGTGCACAATGTCGAGGACCCAGTGCGTCAACTAGTGCCCCATTTGCTCGTGGGGGAATATCCAAAAACCTAGAACGCACACTAGCAGTAGCACCGGTCTAAAAGTGCATGGTGTCGAGGACATTGATGACGAAGCGTAGGTCTGCGGCGGAGGTTGGGAACAAGGGTATGTTGTGTCATTTTGAAGAACAATGTTTGCTGGGAGATTTTTTTTATTTGGTTTGGTGATTCATTCCCAATTAGTAGCCACCATGTTAATTTTTAAATTGATTGAATTGGTTTGTAAATAATTTTAGAACTAGTCTGGCTGAAGTAATTGGTTGTTGTTCTCTTAAAATTATGTTAGTTGTTTTCAGCCTTTTGTTAGCCGCAATTTTTTTTCCCATAAGGCAAATGACTCCATGCAACCAAGCTTTTTAGGCAGTGGCAATTTGGTTTGTGTATTTCTTTAAACACACACGTGCAAGACCCATGAGAGCTTTTGGTTAACGGAGTCAACGGCTGTTTTGATGTAGGAGTGCAAGTTGGTCAATTTCATTAGTTACATTAAATTTATTAGCAATTTATATTATTTTCCTAAAACTATTCTTTAGATTATTAGACTAATCATTTCATCTTTCCACTTAATTAATTTGTATTGGTCGTCTCCACATAAAAGAGAGAAAGAGTTTATCTTTTTTATTTACAATATTTATTGTTTATTGGCTAAAAAAACATGTAAAGTAATTAAAGATATGTTAGTAAGAAAATAATTAATGCAAAAAGATAATATAAAAAAAATCTTGTCAAAAGAGACAAACATTTTTTTTCTAAAATACTTCCTACATATATAAATAAAAGGCAGTAGCTTTTTTTTATTATACTATAAAGGTAGTATCTTCAAATTAAAGCAGTAAAGTTTAATGGAAGAAAATAATATTTATAAGAAAATCCACATTTCAAATTCTCTTGAATATATATATATATATATATATATATATATATAAATTAGTGTTAATTAGACCATAATTTGGGTAGAATTGCTTAATGTGAAGGGTATGAATAGGTGAGCTCATTAGAGTTGAATCATACTTCGATTAAAATATAATTAAAAAAAAATTATGTCAAACAAAAATGTTAATTACATTTTCTAATGTATGTTAATTATTACTATAAACAACAAATAAAAATTGAAAAATGTGAGCATGTATTATTTTTAATTTCTTCTGCTAAACTAAATTTCTTCTTATCTAATCATCATTAAACTTTTGCAGTGAGAAATAGGAAATCAAATTTTCCCATAACCAAGCAAAATTTTAGTTCTGATGTAGATATCCCGACATTTTTCACCTTGGAGCACCTTCCCTTGAAAGAAATTTAAAGCTCGTCTGAAGTAAGCATCTCAAAGCAATTTGCTGCCAAAAAGACTGGAAAATAATCCTCAGGACACTTGATTAGTCAAAATATCATATTAAAAATGGAAAACTATTGGTACCAAAAAGACACATGGTAGTACAGCATGGAGAAGCAAGTGAAATCTTGGTTAAGTCAAACTGGTACCAGTGAAAATATCCAAAAAGAAAAATGCACAGTAAGTACCCACTATTCAAACTTCTGGAGCCTTAGAATGGGCAACCACAATAATCTTTTTAATTTTCTCAGATAAGGCTTTTTGAAAGACGATAACAACAAGCATAGGCATGTGTATTGTATAGTTTCTCATATAGTCATATTGGGACTCTAGGCTGTATAAATTCTTAACTCAGACACACGTGACATCAGAATCATAATTTAAAGTGATCTGTATTGGAGAACTAGGTACTGGCATTCAGCAACACTTAGTTTAAAAACCAACATAAATACAATAACAACAACAACATCAAAGCCTTATCCAACCAGTTGAGGTCGTCTACATGGATTACACGACACCATTCAGCACAGTTAAAAATCAAGGTTCAGAAATATAGTTTAACTGACATAATGAGAACAAGAAAAAGAATCCCTCAGTAAATCAACGCTGTACTCCAAAAAACAAAATTGGTCAAGATTGCAAATTTTTCTGGTCTCTCCCAGGGCATCATGCTTTAGCTACTCTACATGTTCATCCATGAAGTATTGGACAGAATTCTTTTAACTATTAATATTGACAATATATATCAGCTAGGATCGTGTAACAGCCACACCAAAGTTTGACAAAGATTTAAACATATGCTGGATTGGTGGAAGAAAACATGAAAACAATCCTTTAGCGGGGGTATATGTCCGTAATGGATACTTCATTTCACAGACCATGGAATTGAGTAAGTGGTAGACTGATCAGAGTCAAGCCCTTGGTTTAGCCTGTTCGGATTTCTTCCGCGCAGAAAAGATGCTGGTTGTCGTGGCATTGACAAGGTTACTGAATAACTGTTCAGCATAAGTGCAACGGTAGCCATTGAAGGCCTATCAGATGGATTTTCCTGAACACACAATAAACCAATATGGATGCATCTGTTGACTTCATTTCTTGAATAAGAACCTCTCAGAGTTGGATCCAGAAACTCCAAAGGTGTTTTCTCTGTCCAATTCTTCCAAGCCTGAAGTAGTATAACGTTAGTATTTAAATTTGGAATATATCATTCCTCACCCACTGAAAAGTGTGTAGATAAAAATTGTAGCTAAGGTTGGTATTACTCACATGGCTTAAGAGGTCATCAGCATGATTTGATTGATAAAAATCAGTGTTCCTCTTGCCACTCACAATCTCCAAAACTAAGACACCAAAGCTGAACACATCTGATTTCACAGAGAAGTGTCCACGCATTGCATATTCTGGAGACATGTAACCACTGAAAAACAGCAATATAATCCACTTATTTAAGAAAGAATGATAACATTTTAAGAAAGAAGAACACACAATCTTTCGGCAGATGAACTTAACTGACTATATGTTATACATAAGCTATTCATATATGCAAGAGAAGATGGCATAAAGGCATCAAACTTACAAAGTCCCAACAATCCTTCCTGTATTTACTTGAGTATGATCTTCCTGGAAAACTTTTGCCATGCCAAAATCTGAAATCTTTGGGATCATATTTTCATCTAATAGAACATTGCTAGCTTTGAGATCACGGTGTATAATTCTAAGATGGGAATCTTCGTGTAAATAAAGAATTCCTCGTGCAATGCCAAGTATAATCTTGTAGCGTCTTGACCAATCTAACTCTCTCTGCTTTACAGGATCTACAAAGTTGGCCAAAATGAAATATCCATATTAGCAATAGCATGTTACAAAAATTTTCGATTATACAAGCTATTACCAAAGTGACTGTTCTTTAATAAGGGAAAAGGTTAGACCATGCAAATACACAATGTGATTCTGCTTGTGAGGTGTCCATATCAGTCTGTTCAGGGAAATTGATCACTACAGTACACTAATTGAGATGTCAGGTAATAGAAGAGTAGAAAGGCACATACCAAATAGAAAGTGATCAAGGCTTTTGTTTGGTATGTATTCATAGAGAAGAATCTTCTCCTTCCCCTCCAAGCAAAATCCCAATAGTCTCACTAAATTTCTATGTTGAAGCTTGGCCACAAGAGCAGCTTCATTCCTGAACTCTACAGCACCCTGCAAGGATGTTACTGACAACCTCTTCACAGCTATCTCCTGTCCGTTAGGGAAGACACCCTAAAAGCAAGCACAAGAATAGACCGATTTAACTACTTTACATAAAAAGAAATATGTGCCACTCAGCATTTGCATAAACATGTTCCATACCTTATAAACCACGCCAAATCCACCTTGGCCAATCTTGTTCTCATCCGAGAATCCATTCGTGGCAGCTTCAACTGTAGCCAAGTCAAATTGCAAGGACTCCACATCTGTAAGATCATCCACAACTACACAGCAAAGAAAGTAATTATCAGCACCAATTTAAAGTCAAAGGAAACAAATTACTCGGAACAATTGCTATGACGGAAAAGGAGAGATTACTTGAATCCTGGACGAAAGTATTATACTTCTTGCTTGCCCTCTTACATATGAAGTAGACGCCAACAATGAATAGTATAATCGCAACAACAATTGGGACAGCAATTGCCACAATTATAGAGATACTGCTTTTCCCTGCACAGGTTTTCGTCACCTTCTAAGACACCCAGAAACAAGGTAATCGAAAATACACAAAACTTAGGTTTGATTTTGGCGTAGTTTTCCAATCAGTATTTCATCCTGGTAAGTAACATTTATCCTTAATGAAAAATCTTTATTACGCAAAATACCGGAATGAAACTTCAATTCTGATAAGAAAACATTACCAAAACCACCTAAGCAAAATGGTACCTGAAGATGGAGGGGGAGGGGGAGGGGTAAGCTCTGGTTGAATGGACACGGCGGAAACATTGTAAAAAGGGTACAATTCATATCTAAGATTACAACCCGGAAGCAGGGACCGTGCTCCTTGTTTTCCGTCGCCAAGGGTATTGATGGCCATTGAGAGGCATATGTCACAGTCAAAGGTGGACATATCGGGCGTGCACTGCGCCAGGGTGTAGAGCTTCATTGAGCTCGTGAAATTCACTTCCTTTGTAGCAAACTTCTTTCCCAAATTAGAGTTCATGGCTTCCTGCTTTATATCGTTCACCGTGGATGCGAGAATATTGTTGAACCGGGTAAGGTCCGAGTCGGGGACGCTCTGTACGTTTATCAAGTTAACACTTGGGAACGTGTTGTCGAGGTTGGAATTGTTGGAGTAACGAAGCGTGCACTGGTCGTACCAGATTATGGACTGTGTCTGGTTGGTGCAGTAGTTTGTGATGCTACTTGCTGCGGCGGTGACGCAGTCGTGGCAGAGGGAGGGGGTGACGTCACCGCGGCAGAAGAAGAGTCCCTTGACCTCGGAGACGGTGGTGCGGAAGAAGCCGTCTTGGAGGGTGGCGTTGGATACGAGGGATGAGAGGAGAATGTTCAAGTTGGTTTGGAATGTTGTGTTGGGTTGGTAATAGGATCCAGTTGTGCAGACATGTGTGCTGTATATAGGAGCTTCTTCACTTGCAATTGCAAAGGTCAGCAGCAAGGTGAACAGAGATAGAAGTAGCAAGTGGATTGAAGAGGGTTTGAAGATGCGCATCTCTCCCTCCTCTAAAATACTAACAATTGTTTCTTTCTTCTTTCTTCTTCCGAAACAGGTTTTGTTGTTCTGGCACTTAATCTTTCATGTGTGGTGTTTTTGAATTCTGGTCGGGTGGGTGGGTGGGTGGGTGTTGAAGAGTTTTATGAGAAAAATGAAAAATGAAATGCTATCTATGACTTGAGTTGACTGATCCAAGTCAAGGAGGGTGCCTGTTTTAACACGAAACACTTTTGGCATTGACATGAAACCTCGTATTTGTACTTTTGTTAAACAAAAAGTTCAATGAAAAGTTGTAAAAATAAAATAAAAATGAATGATTTGAAATCAAAGTGTTACTTTACAGTTTTATAAATAATAAATAATAATTGTATAATCAACTGATGTCGCTGTGAATTCATAAAAAAGTATTTTCCCAAATGTTCTTGAGAGGACGCAAGTGACCAGTGTTGATCCTGTGTAAGATTGCTCAAACACACTTAGTTACAAACAGTTGGAACCCGGCAAATTACCTTGTCCTGCCTCCGTCCCCCCCACGTGAGAATGGATAAATTTATTTGAAGTTGCAGAGATTTAGATATTTTGTTATTGATTAAAATTTATTAGAAACACATTCTTTGTTATTAATTAAAATTTATTGGAAATTCTAAAGTCAGGAAAGTCTGATCAAATAAGAAGTGAAACTAATCATAGAGAATGGATTTAACAAAATATGGTACTAATATTTTGATCTCAAGAAAATAACGATATGTCATAACATTAAAGTTTAACAACATACAAATATATATGACTTGTTTTTGAGGATTGACCAAATCAATTTGGTAATTGATTTCCAATTGAACCGACAATTATGATTTGCAAATAGTTTGTAATTTATAGATTCAGGTAATCCTCAAAACAAGTCAAATATTGAATAATTGTCTTAATGTTGTTAAACTTAAATTTCACTGTCATTGTTATTTATAAGGTTCATTTAACTAATTTATTATATTAATTTAGTTGAGATTATTAAACTTGCCTTAAATTAGTACTTTTTAAAAATGATTCATGTAAATAAAATTAACAAACATTAATGTGTTATATTTTTTTACAATCAAATCATTATAAAATTAACTTCAATAAAGGACATTTTTGTATAAAAAAATTAATGTAAAGAACATTTTAGATTGCACCTTACAAAAATAACCGAATCACACTTTTAATTTGCATCTTATAATAATGACTAGAGTGAGTATTACATATCTTATTGAAAAATGCTAAAAACACATTCTCTATCACACATTAAATGCATTCTCTATTATTAGATTGAAATTTATTGAAAATTATAAAATTTTACAAAATGAGACTCACTTGACTAATCAAAAACGGTTTTTTATTGGCATAAAAAATGCACATGGTAGTACAGCATGGAGAAGCAAGTGAAATCCAGAAAAGATTAAGTCAAACCAGAACCACTGAAAATATCCACACACAAAAAATGCACAATAAGTCCCCATTATTCAAACTTCTGGCATGGCCTAGACTTAGAATGGGCAACCTCATTTTCCTTGACCAAAACAAGCTTTTTTAATTTTCTCAGATAAGCCTCTCTGAAAGACGATCATAAAAAGCATAGGTATGTGTATTGTATAGTTTCTCATATAGTCATATTGGGACTCCAGGCTGCATAAATTCTTAACTCAAGACACATCTGTATGTCGGAGAACTAAGTAGTTGCATTCAGCAGCACTTCTTTTAACCAACACAATGTGAGCAAGAAAAAGAATCTCTCAGTAAATCAACAGTATATTTCAAAAACAAAATTGGTCAAAATAGCAAATTAATCTGGTCTCTCCCTGGGCATCATGCTTTAGCTACTCTATGCGTTCATCCATGAAGTATTGGACAGAATTCTTTTGACTATTAATATTTACAATATATATCCACCAGGATTGTATAACAGCAACACCATAGTTTGACACATTTAAACATATCCTGGATGGGTCAAAGAAAACATGAAAACAATCCTTTAGCGAGGGTGTATGTCCGTAATGGATACTTCATTCACAGACCATGGAATTGAACAAGTGGTAGACTGATCAGAGTCAAGACCTTGGTTTAGCCTGTTAGGATTTCTTCCCCGCAGAAAAGATGCTGGTTGTCGTGGCATTGACAAGGTTACTGAATAACTGTTCAGCATAAGTGCAATGGTAGCCATTGAAGGCCTATCAGATGGATTTTCCTGAACACACAATAAACCAATATGGATGCATCTGTTGACTTCATTTCTTGAATAAGAACCTCTCAGAGTTGGATCCAGAAACTCCAAAGGTGTTTTCTCTGTCCAATTTTTCCAAGCCTGAAGTAGTATAACGTTAGTATTTAAATTTGGAATATATCATTCCTCACCCACTGAAAAGTGTGTAGAAGAAGAAGAAGAAGAAGAAGAAGAAGAAGAAGAAGAAGTTACTAACATGGCTTAAGAGGTCATCAGCATGATTTGATTGATAAAAATCAGTGTTCTTCTTGCCACTCACAATCTCCAAAACTAAGACACCAAAGCTGAACACATCTGATTTCACAGAGAAGTGTCCACGCATTGCATATTCTGGAGACATGTAACCACTGAAAAACAGCAACATAATCCACTTATTTAAAACAGAACAGTAACCTTTTTTGAAAGAACCTACTTTTTTCCACTGCACTTAACAGACTAATATGCTATAACAAACATAAGAGGAGATGCCATAAATGCATCATACTTACAAAGTCCCTACTATCCTTCCCGTATTTACTTGAGTCTGGTCTGCCTGAAAAATTTTTGCCATGCCAAAATCTGAAATCTTTGGGAGCATATTTGCATCTAAAAGAACATTGCTAGCTTTGAGATCACGATGTATGATTCTAAGTTGGGAATCTTCGTGTAAATAAAGAATTCCTCGAGCAATGCCAACTATAATATTGTAGCGTCTTGACCAATCTAACTCTCTTTGCATCACAGGGTCTACAAAGTTAGCCAAAATGAAATACCCATATTAGCAATAAAAAAGTTACTACAGTTTCTGATTATACAAAGCTACTAACCCCCTACAACGTGGCTGTTCTTTAATAAGGGAAAAGGTAACACCAAGGAAATAAAAAGAAGTGATTCTGCTTATCAGGTGTCGTATCAGGCTGTTCATGGCAAGCAATCACTACACTAATTGAGATGTCAGGTAATAGAAGAGTAGAAAAGGTACATACCAAATAGAAAGTGATCAAGGCTTTTGTTTGTTATGTATTCATAGATAAGGATCTTCTCCCTCCCCTCCAAGCAAAATCCCAACAGTCTCACTAAATTTCTATGTTGAAGCTTGGCCACAAGGGCAGCTTCATTTCTGAACTCTACTGCACCCTGCAAGGAGGTTACTGACAACCTCTTCACAGCTATCTCCTGTCCGTTAGGGAGGATACCCTAAAAACAAACATGGGAATAACCAATTTAACTACTTTGGCTTAAACATAAACTTTTGCCACTCAGCATTTAGCATAAACATGTTCAATACCTTATAAACCACACCAAATCCACCTTGGCCAATCTTGTTCTCATCCGAGAACGCATTCGTGGCAGCTTCAACTGTAGCCAAATCAAATTGCAAGGACTCCACATCGGTAAGATCATCCACAACTACACAGCAAAGGAATAGAGTAATCATAAGCAACCAAACTAAAGTCAAGGGAAACAAATCACTTTGATGTAAAAAGAGAGATTACTTGGATCCTGGACAAAAGTGTTATACTTCATGCTTGCCCTCTTTCGTAGGAAGCAGATGCCAAAAATGAAAAGTACAATCACAACGACAATTGGGACAACAATTGGCACAATTATAGAAATACTGCTTTTCCCTGCACAGTTTCATCACTTTCTAAGACACCCCTTTAACAAGGCCATCAAATCTTAGACGCACAAGTGACAAGCTTATATTATAAAGACAACAATTATATTCACTTTTTAAATACTTTTGGTGTAGTTGAATTTTCCAATCAGTTTCATCTTAGTAACTTGAATTGAATTTTTTTACATGAATTACCAAAACGAAATTCCAATTCTAATTGAAAAACAACGCCAAAATCACCTAAACAATAGTATCTAAGTTCGGTATACATTAACAGTATAAAGGTTTGATACCTGAAGATGGAGGAGGGGGAAGGTCTGGGGCTGGGTGAGTGGACACTGCGGAAACATTGTAAAAAGGGTATAATTCATATCTGACATTACAACTCGGAAGCAGAGATCGTGCACCTCGTTTGGCATCACCGAGGGTACTTATGGCACTTGTGAAGCACATGTTACAGTCAAAGGTGGACAAATCAGGCCTGCACTGCGCCAAGGCGTAGAGCTTCATCGAGCTCGTGAAATTCGCTTCTTTTGTAGCAAACTTCTTCCCAGAAGGAGAATTCAAGGCTTCCTGTGCCACACCATTCAACGTGGACGCAAGAAAATTGATGAAGCCGGTACTGTTGGAGTCAGAGACGTTCTGTTCGGAATTCAAGTTAATTCCAGGGACTATGTCGTTGAGGAAGGAAAGGTTGGAGTAGCGCAGCATACACTGGTCGTACCAGATCACGGACTCTGTTTGGTTGGTGCAGAGGTCTGTGATATTGTTTGCCGCGGCGGCGACGCAGTCGTGACAGAGGGAGGGGGTGACGTCACCGCGGCAGAGGAAGAGTCCTTTGACCTCATCGGGGTTTCCGAGGGAGATGTTGGTGAGGAAGAAACCGTCGTGGAGGGTGGCGTTGGAGACGAGGGAAGAGAGGAGGAGCTTCAAGTTGGTTTGATATGTTGTGTTGGGTTGGTAATATGATCCATCTGTGCAGGCATGTGCACTGTATATAGGAGATGCTGCTTCACTTGCAATTGCAATGGTCACCAAGGTGAAGAGAAAGAGGAGTAACAAGTGGGATGAAGAGGATTTCAAGTTCAACATCTCTGTCCCTCGGTTTAGTGTCTCAGAGGTGATGGGTGCTGTAAAAAACGAATAGTTTTTTCTTCTTCCAAAACAACCTTAATTTCATGATGCTCGTTAAATTCTGGTCGGGTGGGGCGTGTGCTGGATGATACGCTGTTTAACACGAACGACTTTTGGCATTAAACAAAAGTTAAATGAAAAACTGTAAGAAATGAATAGTGTTTACAGATAACGTAAAATAAAGTATTTTTCCAAGTCAATACAGCAACAGTTCTCTCTTGAGACTTCAGAGGACGCAAGTTATCTGTGTGGGAAATGGGTCAAACCGTCACATATGGACATATCACATATATAATATCGATTACATAGATATTTTAGTTAATTTTTAAATTTTTTTATTAGTTGATAAGTTTCTTTAATTATTTGATAAATAATTTTTTATAATTTTTAATGTTTTTAAATACTAATGAAATACTATTTTTTTTAAATATTAGTTTTTAATTTTTTATATTTATATTTTTATTCTCAATATATTATTAAATTTTATTATTAATTTAAAATAAATTATGATTTTATTTTTTAATATATTTTTATATTTCATTAATTAATTTTATCAAATATTTATAATTTAATAAATTAATTTTTTAATTTTTAACTAATTTTTTTAATTTAATAAATTAATTTTTTAATTTTTAACTAATTTTTTCAATAATAATCTATATTGCTGGTTGGAACATGGACTTTAAGCTTTTTCTTTTTTCCCCTTTACTTTACTGCTTTACGTGAGAGTGTATGAATTTGTCTTTATCTTAATTTATTTTAGAAAAAATATTATGTTCCATCACAAAATGAATTTTTCAGGGATTAGTGCTTGTTACTCTCTTTTGTAACTTTCCAGGTACAAAATAAATAGCTAATTTTAAATGTGATATTATTAATTTTAAAAGATAAAATTGTGTTGAAATTCTAATATTTTGAAATTTATTTATATATTTATTTCATCTTTTTATATTTTAAAGTTAACTGTTAAAGATGTTAAGCATTTTAATATGCTATGTTGTCTGAGAATTGAGATATCCAATAATTTTGACTGTTAAAAATAATATTTTGATTTCACTTAATCATGTATTGAATCTCTTTTATTATAATTTTAATTATAATAGTCTATTATCTTAAAAAGAAAATTACAAACTCACTCTTTTTCCATCCTGAACTATCCCCGTGTTCTAGACAATTAGGTGGCTGTTTGTTTAAATTACAAACTAAGTTTACACAATTTTCAAAACATGAAACCAGGTTTATAGGATGATTTTCTAGAACAACTTTTCATTGAGGATTCTCAAAGTTTCCATTGTGAAACCAATCAGGCCTAGCTACGTCTTCCACTGCCTTTTTCATGGCAACAAAAGTTTTTTAAGTTTTGATAGAGAAAGAAGTGAGACTCGTCAAAGGAATGGACTAAAGAATCCATGGTCAATTTCGGCGTCTAAGGAATGGGCAAGAGGTTCTACTTGCATCAACTCACAATAATTATTTCTAATAGGGTACATGTGTATAAATATTTATTTTTACTATTTCTAATACAAAAGCAACTTCATCCAATAAATCTATAATGGAATAATTCTTCTTCTTTTTTCCAATAAGTCTCATCAAAAAACTTTTATCGTTATATTTTATCAATAATTTATTTATTAATTTATAATTATATTATTTATAAATTAATTAAACTTTTTAAATTAAGGAACATTTTAGCACATTATTATGATAAATATTTTTTTGGATGTTAAAAAATTAAAAATTAAAAATCAAATATAAACATAATTAAATTATATTTTATTTAAAATAATAAAAGTAACTAACTTCACACAAATAACATAACATAAAAGACAATAATTAAAATAACAACATAATTATAATAATAACTAATCTTATAAATTAAACCAGGAATACATATTAAGGAAATTTTGATTTAGATCCGAAAATAAGTTAAAGCAGAAGTTATGAATTTTTTTAAGTATAAAATGAGACAAATTTTAGAAGTTTTGACTGTATTAAAAATTTACATTGTACTCTATTTATATTATAAAATTTCTAGTAGATAGAAATATATTAACGGATAGAAGTGTATGTTTTAATTTTAAAATACATAAAACTAACATTATAATAATCATTTTTGGTTTTTTCAATTAAATTTATTATGGGTAAGATGTTGTTTCGGGAAGCAATTGTTGCCACCCTAGCAATTGTCCGTACGCACGTATAATGGAGTTGCTCCACAAAAATTGTTTCTGTTGTTTCCTCTAAAATAGTTACTCCCCCCGCTGTCGATAATGATGCTCTTAAGATCTTGCAGCTCAGAAAGTAATATTTAATGTGTAAGAAGAAAAATTAATTCTTTAAATAATTATTATTTTAATTTTTAAATTCTTTAATGTAATATTAATTATTTTTCATTTATATTTTTTATAATATTAATAAGACGAGTAACAAAATTAACAATACATTAATGACGATAGATTATTTTTTTTAATTCATACATTTATTAATTTTTCTAAAATAACATAAAATAACAATTATAATAAGACAAAAATAAATACTAAGTGAATTATTTTTGGATATGTAAGATAATGATTACTCATAAAAACACTATCCACACTCATGCTCCACGGATATCTAACCTAAACAAGTATATTTTTACATCTAAACAATGACTCCAAGCTGGCAAAGTAATTACAGCAAACATAGACATAGTGGATGCTGATGCAGAGAGCTACTACTTCAATCTCACAAGTCACAACCACAGCTGAGGTTATACTTCACTAATCTACACGAGCCAATTGCCAAATTGCCCGTTGAACGATAAGATGCAACCGCATCCTTTGCACAGATTCGAAAGACAAAAAGGTAGATGAATGCACCAGAGACTTCATCACTACACAGCTTACTAATCTAACATTTTCAACCTTGTCTTGCATTATTGTCCCATTAAACTACAGATAACTATCTCTTATCCCCGTAAGTTTATAGAATCAGTCTCATCTACACCTTCAGAGTAATTCTGTTTTTCAACCCAAAATGAAACAGTCAGCTTCTAGCACAACACAAATTAAAGCTGGTAATTATTCACTTAAATGAAATAAAAGAATTCAGTTTTTGTTATTTGTTACCGTTTTCCTCCATAATTGTTTCACACTCTTTGCCTGCTTTCTCATGACATGACATATGCCAAAAGTAAAAAGCACCATGGCAGCAACAATAGGGATAACAAAAGTAAGAATCACTTCAACACGACTCCGTCCTGAGCAAACCATTAATAAAATTCAATCACTCACAAATCACAATTCAAAATCAGATAACCACAACCCACTTCGAGCACTGTAAGTACCTGAAGGACGAGACTTCACAACCGGTGTGGCCAATATTTTAGTGCTATTGTAAAATGGATACACTTCATATCTGATATTGCATCCGGGAAGCAACATCCTTGCCCCTAGTTTCCCATCACAGCAATTTGGAACAGACGCAATGGCGCTTCTGAAACACATGTTGCAATCGAACAAGGACAACTCCGGTGTGCACTGCACTAACCCATAAAGGGTTACTGAACTCGTGAAGTTCACTTCCCCTGTTTCGAACTTCTCCTCCGTGGAATTTGCGGCTTCTGTTGCCAGAGAATTCAGCAATCCCGCGAGCAACTCGTTGAACCGGTCAAGGTCAGCGCCAGCCACGCTTTTGGAATCAGACATGTCCACTGAGGGTACTATGTTGTTGAGGTAGTATTGGTTGGAGTAGCGTACCATGCACACGTCGTACCAGATTATGGCCTCTTTCTCAACTGGGCACCGGCGTGTCAGGTCTTTGGCTGCGGCGTTGACGCAGTCGTGGCACACGGCGGCGAGGGTGTCGCCGCGGCAGAGGAAGAGGCCCTTGATGGCGTTGGGGGTTTCACTGCCAGCTGTTGTTTTGTAGAAATGGATGCCTTGGGTGGCGTTGGAAGAAAGGGAAGAGAGGAGGAGGTTGAGGTTGGTTTGGAATGTGCTATTTGGTTGGTATTTGGAAGAGTCTGTGCACGCATGGGAACTGTAAATTGGAGCTGCTTTGGTTGGAAAGGTTAAGAAGCTTAAGAGGAAGAAGAGAATCGAGGGAATTGCAAAGTACTTGCAAGGAGGCATCTTGGGGTTCTTAGTTTGGAGACAGATTTGCAGGGGATTGTACATTTGCAATTTGTCAATTATTATTTTTTTTTTTATATTTTGTTTTTTATTGTTTGTTTCGGAACCTGTTATTTTTGGATCAGATGTAAACAGTCACAGTCACTTTCTGCATTTTTTTTTTAATCCGTGAGAATAAAATACACTTGAAGAGAGTTTCCAGTAACTCATACTTGAATAGTAAAATGCAAGGAGTCTCATTTAAAGCATACGCATTAACAAAAGCAAATTCTAAGTCCAATCATTTTACTTAAAGGTGGAGGAAATAATTGTAAGGTGTGGACAAATCCCGGTTTGGTTTCGCGGGCAATGACGAAATACAGAGGTTCAATTACTCATAAAGATGGCAACCGAGAACACTAGTTATTGCTTGTGAACTGCCTCACAAGTCCATTCAAAGGTGACGAAATATCTTAAGTAGCTAGAGATTGGTTGGTTATTAGGTGTTTTAAGTCAAATTTGATGGCTTAACAATTGACATAGCACGACAGTACTTGATTTCATCACCTTATGCGTGGATACTCTCCTTGATCGTCTTATATTTGAATTAGGAGTAGAGTACAATCAAAATACAAACCCCTTAATAATAAAAAAAAAATATATACAAACTCCTTAGAATTTAAGGTTTTATTTTAAAATAGAAGCCTGTTCTACGATCAAGCTAATGAACAAATGACAAGTACGTACATATTAGAAGTTGACATGTTGCCAACTTATACCGCCAATCTTTATTAAACACGCACTAGGTAAAGTTTACATTTCACGGAGAGAAAATAATTAAGTGAAGTTGACTCTCGTTTCACACGCAATAAATACAAAAAAATGGCCTAAACGACCCGCAGATATTTTTTCCTCGTTGAAAAATAAACAATCACAAAATGTTACAAGCATTTGTACTTCGGTCATAAGAAGCCACGGCTAACAAGAATTTACAATGTAGATGGATACATATTTTCTCTAAAACCTCCACAATTTCAGATTTATCGAGGATCTACTTCACTAACCGACATATCATTGACAGACTTTGATGTTGAATTGGTAGTAGACTGATCAATTTTTAGCCCCTTCGGCATGTTTGGTTCAGTTCTACTGTTTATAAAGAATGCGGGCTGATTAGGTACCTGTAGAGTAACAGAGTAACTATCAAGCATAAGAACTACTGATGCCATTGTAGGTCTATCTATTGGATCTTCTTGGACACACAGTAAACCGATATGGATGCATCTGATAACTTCATTTGGAGTATATGATTCTCTTAATGATTGGTCCATCAACTCTAAAGGTGCTTCATCCTTCCAAAGTTTCCAGGCCTGTATCAAATTTTCATCAAGCATTTGTTATAATGTGATCAATATGCTATACAGTACCAATGAATTAACCCAAAGGAGTAAAAATATTATGATGTTTGCTCTACTCACATAGCTCAATAGATCCTCAGCAACGTCTGTTTCATAGAAAGAGCTGTTCCTCTTGCCACTTATAATCTCCAAAATGAGGACCCCAAAACTGTATACATCAGACTTAGCAGAGTATTCTCCATGCATTGCATACTCTGGAGACATGTAACCACTGAAACACATATTGAACCATCAATACAGCAACGGAACAAAATACAGGAGTCTAGAAGAATGACAAAATGAATGCTCTTATATTTTGGTTTAAAACTGCTAAGATGTTTGAACTAAATATGATATTAAGATTATGCAAATTGGAAAAACAGTACTTTCACAAATAAAAGCTGCAAGTACTTACTATGTCCCTACAATCCTGTTGGTATTTGCTTGAGTTTGATCCACTCCAAATATTCTTGCCATGCCAAAATCCGAGATTTTTGGATTCATATCTCCATCTAACAAGACATTGCTAGCTTTAAGGTCACGATGTATAATCTTAAGCCTGGAATCTTCATGAAGATATTGAATGCCTCGAGCAATTCCTTCAACAATTTTGTATCGCCTTGTCCAATCCAATGATCTTTGCTTCTCAGGATCTGTACATTGAAAAATATGCAGTTCATGAGAAAAAACTCAAATAAAGGTGAATCAGTTTAATGGAATGCAAAAACATTTCAGAGAATAAACTTCCATACAATTTTCTTGTGGTTAATGTTCAGTTAATTACTGAATTGTATCAATGCTAGTTATGCATAGTTTCCTTAAGTTTGGTCTCATAAATAATGATTCAGCCAAATTCTGAAAACCAAAAATTAAACCAGGTGTGAGGAATGTACACTATAAAGAATTCAGAAAAGATGAACCTACCAAAAAGAATATAGTCAAGGCTTTTGTTGGCTACAAATTCGTAAACAAGTATCTTTTCTTCTCCTTCCAAGCAAAATCCTAGAAGCCTCACCAAATTTTTGTGTTGAAGCTTTGCAACAACCTCTACTTCATTCTTAAATTCTGTTCCACCTTGTCCAGAGTTTTTAGAGAGTCTCTTGACAGCTACTTCTTGGCCGCTAGGAAGCAAGCCCTGAATATTCCATAAAAATTAAATGGCACATACAGCAATTGGTATAATTTCCTAGTTATAAATAAATAAAGAAACAAAACTGTGTGAGCTTCGTACCTTGTAAACCTCACCAAATCCACCTTCACCTAGCTTGTTAGCATCAGAGAATTTATCTGTGGCTGCTTCAATTGTACTGAAATCAAATCTCAAGGATTCCACGGCACTGATCGCAGTCTCAGCTAAGAAGTGAAATGACATATCTATCAGATAAAATTACAATAGCAAAATGTGCAACTAAGAACAAGCAAAGTCGGTATGTTTTCAATATAGTCCTTACTTTTGGGGTCTTGTGCAGAGTTACGCTTCTTTGCTGCTCTTTTACTTAAGAGCCAAATTCCAACAATTAATAGCAGCACAGCCACTGTAATTGGAACCACAATTGCAACAATTGTCCCCGATGAAATCCCACTACTTCCTGTATTTCCAAAATGAAGTAACCTTATTTAAATTCAGTCGTGAATTGCAAATGCTTCCATCGTATTCAAAAGTTGGTCATGTTTCTCAAGTTATTTACAGCTAGTGAAATACAACACTTGATGATGGAAGGCAATGAAATATAATGGCACTGCATTCCATTGTTTCAATTGCTAAATTAACGATGAAAACTAGTAATATAGTTTATTCCGTTCTATCAGAGTGTTTACCTTCATTTTTTTTCTTCTAATTTGGGAAAAATGAATGAGGATAAATCTTATATACATTTCATTATAATCATAGGGGAATGTTTAATAAAGGTTTTATTCATTTATATTTCATTCCATTCCATCTCTTTCAATCAATCCAAATAATACTCAGCAAGAAATTCTGAACCATATCATATAATATTACCTCCCGAATTAGAAGAATCGGTTGGAGGAACAGACCCGGGTGGTGCAGAGGCGTTGGTGCGGTAGAAAGGGTACAAATCATACCTAACATTACAACTGGGATTTAGAATTCTCCCTCCTTGTTTTCCATCACAGCACCGTGGAAGGAGCCCTATGGCATCACTAAGACAACTTCTGCAACCTTGGGTTGACAAGTCCGGCGTGCACTGAACCAGACAATAGAGGGTCTGAAACCCAGATATGTTTGCTTGCTTGGTGGCGTATTTCTTGGCACCAATAGCCGCTTCATCTGCTGTTTCGTTCATGGTGTCGAACATCAAACGCATGAAGCTTGCCTGGTTTGAGATATTAGCGGTGTTCAACAGGCCAATAGCAGGCCTTGTGTCTACGGTGGAGAAAAAGGAGCGGTTGGAATAGCGAACCATGCACTCGTCGTACCAGATCACAGCTTGTTTGGACAAGGAGCACTGTAAGTCTGATGATAGTTTCTGTGTTGCGTTTATAACGCACTGTCCACAGAGCTGAAATGAGACGTCACCCCTGCACATGAAAAGTCCATAGACAGTGTCAGAGGGGTTTGTTCCTGCCACTGTGGAGTTGTAGAATACATTGTTGGCGGTGGCGTTGGAAGATAGTGAAGAGAAGAGGGTCCTGGTGTTTAGTTGGAAGGTGCTGTTGGCTGTGGTTCCGTTGCTTGGGCAATCCTGGGCAAGAAAAGTAGGGACCTGTTGTGCCTTAGTTGTTGCAAAACTGAGGAACCTAACAAGGACAAAGAGAAAGAGAAGCTTGAAAGAGGAATTCCAAGCCATGGCAGGGTTTATGCGTCTGTTGAAGTGTTGTTAATCTCTCAAAGCAGAGGATATTTGCCATACGGTGGTTGGAATGTTGAGCTGTTGGAGTTTATTATATTTGTGTTGATCCCTGACCAGTGTCTGAACTTTGAAATTTGCACCTTCTTTAATTCCTGTTTGTGACGCATACTTTGGAATGGGAGGGACACATGAAAAGCTAGTCATTGAAGCAACCGAGTCTAATCAACCTTCTAGTTGTCCAGCTTCCTAAACTTATAATTAAAATGTTTTTCTCCCTTATTTTTTATGAGTACCGAAAAACAACTAAAAAAAATATTTTAATTTTAACTATAAGTTTAGGAAGCTACATGACTTTTAATTTAAATTTTAAAATTATTTTACTTAATGGTTAAAATAATCATAAATTACAGAATTTTTTTAAAAAAATACATAAATATATTTGTAGTCTCTTTTGCGAGTAATTCTCTTTTTTAAATATCTAAATTTAATTTTTTTTTGTTTTTAGAATATACAAAATGCTTTTTTAATCTTTTTTTAAAGATAATAAAATATAAATCAAGTAAGATATAAGAGATTGTAATTTTTTATTTTATATTATAAAGTATGATTTTTTATCAGTTTAAAATTATTAAATTAGATAAATAAAAAAATTAAAGTAATTTTTAAAGTGATTAATGAATTTTTTATTTTTTTTCTGATTTGATTATAATAATATTTAACTATCATATTTTTTAATGGCGAAAATTATATTTTAAAAATATAAAAAAAATTATAACAGTAAAAATTGTCACATAGTTAAAAATCGTTACAACTTGGAAAAAAAGAAGAATCTAACCCCTCTTTTCTAACAAAAGTCAATCCAGATTAAGAAAACCTCGACAATCCCAACTACAAATAAAAAATTAGAAATTGGATCAAACAAATAATTCCAAAATCTTACATAAATGTAGTCTAAATAATGATAGGGATGGTGTTTGGGTTAGATATGGATGCGGATCTGGGTTGTTGAACGTGATTTTGGTGACGAAGGAGGTGAAGGGTGGAACGGGGTTCGCGGACTGGACCAGGGGTGGTTGTGCGTAGCTCTAGGTCCATGGGTGACGGCGCAGTGCAGGGTGGCGGCGCAACGACGATGGTGGTCGGGGAGGTGGGGTGTTGCGATGATGTGATGTTGATGGTGGGAGGGCACAACTCACGAATCTAGTGCGAGAAAGGTCGCGCGCAAAGGAAGACCCAAGATAGCGTCAACATTCTCCTCAACCCCAAAGCCAAGTTCCACGCCACCCATCTGTTAGGTCGAATTCAACAACAACGCTGCTATGGTCATTCAATTCCAGCTGTGGGTCCCACCGGCTTCGACGACGACGCTTGCTAGTGGTCTTCTCCTTAGGGTCCATGATTGAAGAGAGAGAGAGAGGATTTGCATGGAGAATACTCCAGTAGGTCTGACGTATATAGTTTTGGAATCCTGGTTTTGGAGATTATTAGTGGCAAGAATAACATCTCTTTCTATGAAACCAACGTTGGTAAGGATCTATTGAGCTATGTGAGTAGAGAGAGTATTATAATTGCTTTGATCCTTCGGGTTAATTTATCGGTACTGTATAGTGATCACATTCTAACAAATGCTTGATGAAAATTTGATACAGGCCTGGAAATTTTGGAAGGATGAAACACCCCTGGAGTTGTTGAACCACCCATTAAGAGAATCACATACTCCAAATGAAGTTATGAGATGCCTCCATATTGGTTTACTCTGTGTCCAAGATGATCCAACAAATAGACCTACAATGACATCAATAGTTCTTATGCTTGATAGTTCCTCTGTTACTCTACCGGTACCTAGTCAGCCTACATTCGTTATGCATAGTAGAACAGAATCAAACATGCCAAAGTCTGTCAATGGGATGTCGGTTCGTGTAGATATTCCTCGATAAGTATGAAATGTGAGGAGATTTTATCAAAAAGGATCTTATTAACTAAGTGTCCTTAACACATTAAATAAGGAATTAAAAGATAATTTTTTTATATTGAAAATTATATGAAAACATATTTAAAATTATAGAAAAATGTATTTACACACATTTCAATAAATTTTTTTATATTTTCTTAATCAGTGTCTTAGGAACACTCATTAGCATTTGCATTATGTATTTGTGGAAAGCCTTTTTGTGAGTCGTGGCTTCTTATGATCTAAGTACAAATTCTTGGTAACCTTTTGTGATTGCTTTTCAACGTGGAATAAATATTTGTGGGTCGTTTAGGCCATTTTGTATTTATTGCGTAAGGCACGATAAATGACTTCACTAATTGTTTTCTCTATGCGAAATGTAAACTTTACCTAGTGTAAGTTGAATTAAGATTGGCAATATAAGTTGACAACATTTATGAAGTATTTTGTCATTTGTTCATTAGCCTGAACAAAGAAATGGATTTTTGTTTTAAAATAAAATCATAAATTCTTTTAATCCAACAAAAAAAAAAACTTACAAAGGAAAGGAATTTGTCTTTTAATTGTACTATACTCTTACTTCAAAGATTGGACAAACGAAAAGGATATTCACATTCCACGTTAGGAATGACAATCAATCGAATCAATTTGAGAATAGTTCAAAATTCTATTCGAAAAATCAATTCGTTAAATTTACTTGATAAACCAAATGAATTGAACTTGAACTAAAAATTGAGTTGTTGAATTAATAAGTCTAACTTGAGTTACGTATAACTTGACTCGTTTGATTCATGAATCGACTTGATATGTGTGTATGTGTATGCAAATTTATATAATTGATTGGAATTTTTATTATTTTATATATGAAAGGTGAAATAGTTTTTGTTTATGCATATTTTGATTAAAATTATGTTTTTTTAACACCTTGTAGTTATGTAAAGCTAAGAGAATAAGTTTATTTTTATCTTTTTTTTAAATTAAAAAATCGATAATTTTATCTAAAATCTACTAATAAACTGAAATTCCAAATGCATAGGATTAAAAAATTTGACTTTTCATTCATGTGATTCAAGCTAAACAAATTGAACCGAATTGTTCATAAGGTTAAATCAAATCAAATTCAAATTGAACTAAATATTTCCAAACTAAATCGAATTAAATCAAACTAAGCTTAACTCGAATTATTTTTCACCCTAATCCACTCATAAGTTGTTGGAATCAAGTACTTTCCTAGGCTATCAAATTTAATTAACTCAGAGTGTTCACCAAATAAGCAACCTATGAAACTTTATATTTTAATCACGTATACGTATTCAATACTGATATTCTTGGATATTTCATAATATTTATCGAAGAAGTATCTAAATCTATGAAGCATCAATAATTTAATGTTGTTTCACATATCGAATACTGATACTTATTTGATATTTCACCTATCCACATTGATAAAGTTTTTAAGCTTATAAAGTATTTTATAAAATTTCCATACAGTTACTTTTCGTCGGATGTTTATTAGTGGGCCGAAGCTGATTGGTTAAACAAGACCAAAAAGAACCACACACAAGTCAGTGTGGCTGAAGAATTGTGTTCAGTACGGGCCTGGAATTGTTTTTCGTGGGCCTTGATGTCTTTTCTCCTTAAGGGGCTTTTTCTTTATGTTCCAGACTTCATGTTATTTCTTTATAGCCCTGTTGCTTCAGGCTTTTATCTTGCCACTATATATATTGTCGTTGGTTGAAGATTATGATAATGAAAAAAATAAATGCAACAGTCTTTTATCTGATCTGTTTTGTTTCTCTTGCATATAGTTTTTCTTCGTTTCAGTAGTAGTAGCAAACTTGCTAACAATTTTGGTGCTTTGATCCATTGTTCCCAAGACAGCCGTCAACAACTACTCGAGCAGAGTATGTACTCCCACCATGACAATCTTACCAAGCTCATGTCCACCTTACAGGAGCAAGTCTCTTCACTTGCCTTTCCCCCACTAGGTTTGTTCCCCATTTCCACTAAAACCTTGTTTCTGTACCACCAGGTACTATACCCTAACCCTTAACACAACTTTTCCATATGGCATGCCACCCTTACACTACCCCATCCGCATGTGGGAAAACATTGACACTATTTTCCTCTTAGCAGAAATGAAATAAAAAATAAAAATAGGGAGTAGAAGAATGACACCAAAAAAATTTAATGTGAAAAACCCTTTCAAAATAGATAATATTTTTTAATTAAATTTAAGGGATTGAATTATATGACATAATAGTTCAAAGATTAAAAATAAGATTCAATAAAAGTATAAACACTTAAAACATACTTTATCCTATAATTATTTAACTTTCTCAGACAAATAATAATGGGTTATATCCAATAATTAATCGGGTCCCATATTTTTATAATATGTTAATATCAAGTTAAATATAAAGAGTTTATAACAACTATACATGCTACTCAAATGTGATGACTTTTTAATAGAAGTGAGTTTACTGGGCAGGGGAACAGGGTCCAAGTTAAGATACGACGGCCCATTTGAATCTGTCCTTATCATTTTACCCAGCACAATTCAACTTATTAGGAAATTAAGTGACAAAATGATTTATGAATGATTACAACAATATATTTATGAATGATTTATGAATAAAACCTATCACGAAATTTATCGACAAGAATCAATTTAAGTGATTATTTATTTAAAAGTTGGGTAGAACTAATTTTGATATATATATAATTTTAAACTATTGAACATATTACAACGTATTTTTCAATTAATCTCAACTATAGATTTTAAAAATGTGTCACGGTAGAAAAAAATGATTTTAAAGGTTAGCCAAACACGTAATAAGAATAGGAAAGTAATTTTATAATTGTAGGAATAAATGAATGAGTAATTTCATCCAACTAGTCAACTATGCCAGAATTGAAAATAAGGCTATATTACAGAATGAAATAAATTTCATTCCATTTGATCATATTTTAAACAAACAATTCCAACAATTTAAGTTCGTTGGCGCGAGGCTCCTCCTCCCTTGGGGTCAATTAAGTGCAACACAGATGAGTGAGTTTATCAACATGGTCACGTACTCTGTTAGCTACTTGTGGTGGTGTTTTTAGAGCACAAGACCGCAACTGGATCAGTGGTTTTAACTTTTCAATGCTCTAAATTCTAATGGGTGAACTTTGTGTAATTCTCACAGCTTTTGGAGCTGACTTGGTCCAAGGCTATTCACAAATTATGGATAGAATATGAGACTCTATTGTGAGTGGCTGTCCAACTCAATCGCGGTGCAAGGTTGCCATCATCATCACACCGCAAATATTGTTGTTGTGCGTGGCCAACATGGTTCATTTCTTACTATATACATTATCCATGGTGATGTTATGGTCAAGCTTTGCTCCACTATTTGACTCACTAGCTTTTTGTTTGATTGGGCCTTAGGCCATCCCTTCAACAACAAAAAAATAAAATCAATTCAAACTATGATAATGTAGCTAATTATATTGTTCTCTCTCTTTTTTTTATCAATTCAAATGAAACTTTAGTCTTCCTTTATTACTTGCATTAATCATAGGTCTTATATATTTTAACTAACTTCTATTCAAGCCATAGTTTTGAGATTTCAGTTAGAAATTTATACAAGTTATAATACTCTCTTGCGTTCACTTCTTCAAAAGCTGTTCATTTATGTCACCCATAATTCTTTAACGTAATATTTAACGATACTCGTGGATCCTTTCTTGCACTTTCCTTTCAAATAATAAAAAATACATATTCTTATATATTATATTTTCATTTCTTTTTTAAAATAAAATGAATAAAAAAAGGTTTATATATTATTAATTATGTGCAACAGTGCGAGAATAGTAATTAATTTTAGCATATATTGATCTGAGCCATAAAGTAGTTCTCCTTGATAAAAAAATAAAAATTAAGTCCCACATATTGAGAAAACATGAATATTTTTTTTATTATAAATGAGTTAATTCAGTCAACTCACGTTAATTAAAGGATAAATAATTTTCAAATATTAGGGTTGTAAAGTTATATCTGTGTGTGTTTCTTTTTTTTATATATATATAAAAAATACCATTAAACACTATATGAAATCTATTAAATTATGTAATAAGTACCACTAATTAATATGTATATGTATATGTATATGTATATGTATATGCACATGTATATGTTAAAAAAATGTCAAAGAATATATGTACTGCTAACCTTCACCGCTCCTATATGGGTCAAGACGCATGCTATCTCCAATGAATTGTCAATGTGGCCTATTCTTTAAGACCGTCGGCCTTAAAGTTGGAATTTCTTCATGTCAATTGAACGTACTATGCCGCAAGCTAGCCACATCTGACCGTTTCACTCATTCCACCAATTCTTTCCAATATTTTTTTAGGGTAAATGCTGTAATTATCGTAAATAATTAATAATTAATTTCCGTTTAAAAATTATCAATGTTGTCTCAAATGAATATATTTAATTAGTTCCTTCCATAAAGTGATAAATCTTACTTTATAAATAATGTATGGTGAGTTTAGATAATTTTTCAACAGATACTTCTCAAAAAATCAAACATAAAATGCAAATTATTTTTTTTTATAAATTAAAATTTTAAGTAATTATAGATAGATACCGAGAGAGAGAGAGAGAGAGGTTGTCATCATACCATTTTATTACAACATCCTTTTAATAATCTTCAATATTTTATAGATAAAATATTAAATATAAAAAGTAGAATATTCCATATTTTAAAACCCAAAAAATATATAATATTTTCTTCAAATACCAGTGGAGGAAAGCTTAAGTTGAAACATGTAATCACTTTAATTTGACATAGCATATAGTAACAAACTATCGAGACAAGAAAGCAGTCGTAGACATCTTATTCACAGAGGACGAGGAGGGATGATCGGTGTAGTAACCTGAAGATGATTCATGTTCAGCTGAATGTCTTTTCATTCTGCCATGCATAAAAAATGCTGGTTCTAGTGGGAATGGCATATCAAGTGAAGGATTGCTAAGATATGAAACAATGGTTCCCATTGTAGGCCTGTCATCTGGATTTTCTTGCACACACAATAAACCAATCTGCATACACTTTTCCACTTCGTTTGGAACATACGATTCTAGCAAAGTTGGATCCAGCAATTTATATGGAGATTCATCCATCCAGTTATTCCATGCCTGAAAACATAAATTAAATTGATTTCCTTCCCTATTATTGCTCTTAATTTGTATTTGTCTCTCTTTAACTATTGCCCACTAGAGATCATGACAAGAAAAAATACAAAGAATAAGAAAACAAACAAGAATTTGATACTCACATAACTCAATAGGTCATCAACACGACATGATTCAAAAGAACAAGAGTTCTTCTTGCCACTAATAATCTCAAGAACCATAACTCCAAAACTGAATACATCAGATTTCTCAGAAAATTGTCCATGCATTGCATATTCAGGAGACATATAACCACTGAAAAGGGAGAATAAAAAAAAAAAAAATCAGAATCGTGATCATATATAACTAGACTAGCCATGCAATGGGAGAATGAGTTGTCAGGTTAACAAAGTATAGTAAAGTAACAGAGGCATAGAAACAGTATTGCATTGCATTGTAATCACAAATATTAATGAAGCGTCTCAAGAAAAAGGAACAGTACGTATTTGAAACTCGGTGTAGTTCCCGACAATAGTAACCAAGCCTCTTTATAGGCAGCATGGTTTCCATACCAAAGTCATGGTAATATATGAATTTGTAGGCCATAAAAGCGACACATACTTTCAATATTTACTTAACCTGAACCAAAGTGATGGGCGATAGAGTATGCAGAACGTATCACATTTTTTTATGATGATAAATAAATGAAGCACATGAATAAAAAATTATTTTTGAAAGAGATAAGGGTAGTAAGGATAAGGTTTTGAACTCACTATGTGCCCACAACTCTATTCGTACATCCTTGAATTTGGTCTGTAGCTACCATCCTTGCCATTCCAAAATCAGAGATTTTTGGATTGATGCCATTGTCCAATAGAACATTGCTTGGTTTGATATCACGATGTATAATCTTAAGACGAGAATCTTCATGAAGATAAAGAATACCTCTTGCAATTCCTTTTACGATTTTAAACCGCTCCGGCCAAGTTAATTGTCTGTGCTTTTGGGAATCTATAAAGTACCATCAGCCAACTACGTGAGAAAAAGTTTAAGTGGACACCTATATATTTATGATCAGCAACATAATTCAAAGATAATCACAACATTTTTTTTTTCAAATCATGATGAAAAAATAGCAATGTAAAACTTAAAGTAGAAATAAATGTTGAAGTGGCATACCAAATAGGAAGTGGTCAAGACTCTTGTTAGGCACATACTCATAGATAAGTATTTTCTCTCTGTCTTCTTGGCAAAATCCTATTAATCTCACCAAATTTTTGTGTTGAAGTTTAGCTATTAACAACACTTCATTTTTGAATTCCTCCCCTCCTTGCTTAGAATTTGTTGATAATCTTTTTACAGCTACTTCTTCTCCGTTAGGAAGGATTCCCTAAAATTACATGCCATCAGAAAAGTACAAGAAAACCATATGGATGATACATTCATTAGTCATCACATTTATGTTACCTTGTAGACTTCTCCATAACCCCCTTTGCCTATCCTGCGGTCTTCAGAAAACTTGTTTGTAGCTGCTTTAATTGTAGCCAAATCAAATTCCAAAGACTCCAAGACTGTGAGTTGTGCCCCAACTACATAACAATTCACAGCGCCGTTATTTGAAATACTCACAGCAAGTACAAGTTTTTTAAGTTTTTTTTGTAAAAAAATCGAGGCTTTTCAATTAAGCTCAAATATTGAAGATTATAATAGGTTCATTGACATTACAGTTTTCTCTGTCACTGGCCCTGCGTTTCTTTCTCGCTTTTATCCTGATGAAACAATAGCCAAAGCCAAAAAGTATCGCCAAAACGACAACCAAGACAACAACGATCACAATCACTTCAGTTCCAATATTTCCTCCACCTGTCAAAACGTGTCATATATTGACAAACCACAGGCCATCAACAAATTTTAACGTTTTCTTAAGTGGTAAATTAATGAACAAAGATCACATTGGACAATAATGCTGATTATTTCAAGTCACTTTTGATATTCATGCTTTAATGTCATCAAACGAGATCTTATCTCTTTTGTATTACACTATTACGCAATCTATACATAGTGTTTTATAGGGGAAAAAGGGGAGAGAAAAGAGATTCTTTTTTGCATGATGAACCACATCTATGTCCAATAAGCAGCAATTCCCTGGGATTTAGCGCTATCAACATCAACATCACCTTTAATTCAAGTTAATTGAGATCGGTGATAGATGAATCCAATGATAAATCGAAAATGAGATAAAGAAAGAGAAAGAGAGGAGAAGAAAAAGAGGAAACAAGACAAAAGAGAGAGAAAATAAGCTAAAATAAAAATGCTACGAGAAGAAAATATATTTTTCTGTACGGATCACTTCTTTTTTCTTAATTCTTCTCAAGATTGCAATTTCGAACATAATGCTAAGGATTTTAAGGTTATTATGACTATATCGCGACCAAAATTGTAGTTGCATCAACTACATCTAATTTATCTGTAATTTCTCGCAACATGAAAGATCAAAACAAAACAGTGTGCGATCACAGTTTAAAACCTTGATCATTTCTATTAAATATCTTTCTTTCCATAATTTTCCATAGAAGAAACAAAAGAAAATAAACTTACGCTCAATCATTGTTGGCGAGGAGGTTCCCGAATGCTGATAAAACGGATACGTCTCATACCTTACAATGCAACTGGGAAACAGAACACTCGCCCCTATGGTCCCTCCGCAACAAGACTTGACAAACACCGCCACCGCATCGGCAACACACCGTTTGCAGTCTCCGGCAGCCAAGTCCGGCGTGCACTGCGCCAGACCAAACAGTGTCACACTGCCAGAAGCATTTTCTTGCTTAACGGCATATCCATTAGACTCACTAAGAGCCAGTGCTGCTTTATTTGGTAGTTCATCGAAAATGGATCCTAACGCAGTGTAGAATCCATTACTATGCAAAACCACAGGATCCCCCAATGGAATATTGATCTTGTGCCTTGGCCACTCTTCCATTTTAGAGAAGATGAACCTGTAAGAGTAGCGCAACAAACACTCGTTGTACCAAATCACAGCTTCTTTCGATGTGGGACATGACGAAGGTATTGTTTGTGTTGCAAAACCCACACACTCTCTGCATAGAGCAAACGGCACGTCTCCACGGCACATGTAGAGGCCATAGACGGTGTTCGAATCTTTCCCTACGGTTGCGTTGAAGAATCTAACGTTGTTGGTTACGTTTGAGGAAAGGTAGGAGAGAAGGGTGTTGAGGTTGGTGTTGAAGGTGCTGTTTGGAGTGAAAGTCTTATTGCTCGTGCAGCTAACGTTGTTGAACACTGATGCCGAGGTTTCTGTTACGGTGAGTAAAAGGGTGCAAAGTAGGAACAGAGTTAGACTCTGTTTGGACTTGGTAATCATGATTCTGTTATGCTGACAAATTTTCTTCACTGAGTCGAAGAAATGAGTGAAGGACATGCAAATGCCCGTAAACGGGGAGTAACCAGAGACGGCGCAGGGTATGAACGGGATTGAGGTTTGTGAGTATTAGTCTGACTTGTTTAAAAAAATGTGAGAAAATTGAAAAATCTAATTGCCATAATACGACTAGATTAGTAACGTAGCGGATGGATTTTCCTTCATGCCATGGATTATTTATGGAATTTGGCATTTAAGACTTAAGAGGGTGGTGTCCAATCGCATTGTCAATTCTTGCTGCTGGTGGAGTCGGCATTGGCATGTGATTGTAGAAGCCAACTTGACTATGTGCCATTTTGCCTGTACTCATTGATATGGACCCAAGCATTATTATTTTGTTTGTCATCTAATCAAAATTATTGAATCACAGACCAGGTCAATAATGAATAAGTCACGTGCTAACCACGTTAAAGATTATCTCATCATTCACAGTATAAAGTTACTGTAAAGTGGGTGAGGCATTGCCCCGTCTATATGGGTGTGTTTCTCAGATGAATAATTTGATCTAATGTTTTTATGTAGATTTTTTCGTTGGGCTCACTCAAATAGCCCAGCCCCATATGTTTGAATGAAGTGCTGTACGGATTGTGAACCTGGCGAAAGGAGTTTTATCCTTTTTCCATCCCGTTTTTTCCGTGTCCCATTAACCTGGTTTGTACTATGTAGTATATATGTACCTTTTCATATATTTCAGTTGGGATCCAAATCACACTTGTTCTGTAGCTGTCTTAATTTTTGTTTCTCTAAAATTAACATGCTATTCAGAAACTAGCAGGAAAACTAGGGGTGAGCATCAACCTGAGGCCCGAACTGAAATCGGCAAGCCCTAAAAAAATATTGTTATTTGGGTCGATTTTTTAGATTAAACGGGTTGATTTTTCGGTTTAAGATGGATTGTTTGTGTCGGGTGGGTGTGCGTTCGAGAAAAAAAAGGGGTTGTAAACTATTTCTCTTGAAGATATTTGAGGATGGTGTGTCCAATCGTCAGTCAGATTTCAGTCTCGTTTATAATATTGTTGGAGGCATGGACAAAAATGGACAAGTATTTTATAATGGGCGAGGACTAGGTTTGGACAAACACTTTCTCAACAAAGACATTTAGAAAAGAAAAAAACAAACATGGAATTAACTTTTAATTATCTAGCACAATATGTACTTATAGACATCTCATTAACAGACATATGAAGTGTAACTATATTTTGATCGATCTTGTCCAGCAACAAAAATGCTGGTTTTAGTGGAGATGGCAATTCAAGTGTGTGACCATCAAGATATGAAACAACGTTTGTCATAGTAGGTCTATTGTTTTTATTTTCTTGAACACATAGTAAACCAAGTTGAATACATTTAGTGACTTCAATTTGCGAGTAACTTTCCTTCAAAATTGGATCCAATATGCTCAATGGTGCATGGTCCTTCCACTGTCTCCAAACCTGTAATAGTTTATGAAATTTAATATTCATTTTTTATATCTTAGCATTTAAATCAATTTAATTTGACATACATTATATATATATATGTCAATTGATTAAATAGTTAATTATTATACTCACGTAGCTCAAGAGACCATCTGACATATGGGGTGATGCATGTGAATTTATATTTCTTTTTCCTGTAATAATCTCTAAAATCATGACTCCAAAACTAAAAACATCCGACTTTTCAGAAAATTGTCCGAACATTATATATTCTGGAGACATATAACCCCTGTTAAAAGATATATTATAAATTAGTTAAATTATATTGTGTGAAGATCGAAGTGACAAGAAATGATATAGAAGAAAATTAAAAACTTACCATGTTCCAACTATTTTTCTGGTTTTTCCACGATCTTGATCTATTTCAACAATTCTGGCCATGCCAAAATCTGATATTTTAGGATTCATATGTTCATCTAATAAAATATTACTAGGTTTGAGATCACGGTGTATAACTTTAAGTCGAGAATATTCATGTAAATAAAGAACTCCTCGAGCAATTCCTTTTATAATTTTATAGCGCTTAGACCAACTTAAATTGTTTTGTTGAGTACCTGCAATATTTATTAAGAAAGTGAATCATATTTGTAAATTTAAGATATAATTTTTTTGAAAAACATGCAAAATTTTTAGAGTTAAAGGTCAAGCATCGAACCAAATAAAAACTTGTCAAGGCTCCCGCTAGACATGAATTCATATATAAGAATCTTCTCTTGCATATCTAGGCAAAAACCTATTAACTCCACAAGGTTTCTATGTTGTAATTTTGCTATCAATAAAATCTCATTTTTGAATTCAACCGAACCTTGTTGAGAACTTGTTGATAGTCTTTTAACAGCAATATGTCGTCCACAAGGAAGAATACCCTAAGAATATAAATCATTATTGAAGTGAACAACATAATCACAAATTAAATAAATCATTGGCTCACCTTATAAACTTCTCCAAATCCACCATTTCCAATCTTGTTTTCGTGTGAAAAGTTATTTGTTGCTGTTTTAATTATAGCCAAATCAAATTGCAATCCCTCTAGAGTGACACTTTCACGACCAACTAGACATGACATATTAAAATTGTTAAATTAAGTTTTCAAAATGCATAACTATACATTAAAGTTCCTTTTTGTTATAATCACAATACGTACAGTTTTCTCTTAGAAGAATCTTATAATGACGCTTTCTTGCTCTTCTTTGTAAGAAATAACATTGCAAAAAGCTTAGCGTTGCCAAAATGAGAAGGATGACAACTATAACAATTGGTCGTGATGAACTGTTTTTGTTTCCTACATAAGAAATCAACGCCATTATTCATATGTAAAATAACAATTGCATGTTAAAGAGTCATGATATCGATATCAATTGTCAACTTATAGTAATAATGCAGGTCATGAAATAAACATATTCAAGGTTAGGGTTTACCTTTCTCGTCAACGTATAGAAGTTAATTTCTTTGCATGCACCTATTTACAAATAAAGAATTACTAAGGGTTGGAACTATCTTAAGTCCTGTTCGGTGTGGTAACGAGTTTTTAATTTTCGAATGTAATTTTTAAAATAAAATTTGTTTGAAAAAAATGCAGGTGATTTTTAACTCAATTTTAAAACATTTTTACATTTTATTTTTAAAATAAAAATATTTGTGAATTTGATTTTTTATTTTAAAAAATATATTCTCATAATCACCTGTCGACCACCATCATTGCCCTAGCCTCCACTAGCACTGCCAATGTAACCTCCATTCCACTATTATTATCACCATTATCATCGTTTTTATTAGCTATTATTTTATTGTTATTATTGTTACTACTATCATCATCATTATCACCACTGTTCAACCCTTTCATCATTGTCCTTGCAATTGCACCACCACCATTTCGTTACAATCATTATTATTGTACCACCATCATCTTCATTGCTACAATTATTTCATAATGAAGGAAAATAAGATTAGATGATTGACTTATTTTATCTTTATTAAATTTGTAACATTTTTTTTAAAAAAAAAAAACAAAACTCAAAACTAGTTTCACTTTTTAAAATTTTGAAATTTAAAAATAAAATAAAACCTCGAATAAGACCTATTTAATGTAATATTTGTTTGATAAAAATTAAAATTTTAAATATAATTTTAATTCCTTAATTGAATTTTGTATTTGCATTTAGTTCTCTAAATTTAAAAAGTTTTATTTTTATCCTTAAAGTAGGTTTTTTAGACGATCCTTTTAACAGTTTTTTACATTAGCAGTAATAATTTCAACCAACATTGCAGAAGCCCATTTGAGTAACATCTTCTATAGTTGGTCACATACCATTAATTAACTAAATTAATACGATAAAATGACAAAAAAGACTAATTAACTTAATTTTTCAACTACTCTTATCATAAATTATCTTATTATCCACAATAACAGATATATTTTATTACTCACACTACTACAGCAGGGCCTTTCTACGACGGTTAAATAAGCCCTACAACGACGGTTCATAAACCGTCTTTGTATAACATGTCGTTGAAACTAAGCCATTTTACGACGGTTATTCAATAACCGTCTTTGAATGTCTACACTTTCGACGACGGTTTTTATGGAACCCGTCTTAGAATACTGAACTTTCTACGACGGTCAAT
>PYAF01003201.1:1312999-1323816 GCA_007407185.1 Glycine tomentella
TATATTAAAAAGTAATATTAATCTTTAGTGAAAGATTTTGATTAAAAATCTTCACTAGATCTCCTAATAAAGGAGATGAAGATATCTTTAACATAAAAATAAATTTTTATAGAATAATCCTCTTGACCTATATGTTAATAAGAAAAGAATAAATTTTTTTCTCTATTTCTAATATCTCAAAATATGAGATCTATTATTAAAAAAAATAAAAAAAAAATCTTAAAAAAATTTTGTGACAAACTGGGGATCTATCAAAAAAAGTGGTATATGATCTCAATTTGATATATATCAGTAAAGACACTATAATACAACTATTTATATTATTATCTAATCATAAACTATAATATACGGAAAAATATTAACTTTTATAATAATTAACCTGTATTAATTTTTAATTGATTATCATTATAAAAAGTTTTAGATTAGCAGTATAATAATTAAAATCAAACTCTTAATTAAAATCATTGGTTTTGTAAATTTGAAATTAATTAATTAAATAGGTGATTTACCATGTACGTATATGCAAAATAATGCTTAAAACAGAGGGAACATAACCTGTAGCTGGCCTGCGCGCCTCAGCTTGGGAAGCATCTATGGAAAATGGGGACAATCCAAACTTGATAATGCAGCTAGGATATAGTACTTGTCCCTCTGGACTTGCCATACAACACCATGGAATTTCGTATTTGAAAATGTTTTCTAGACAGGTTAGGCAATCGTGATTAACTAGATCTGGCGTGCACTGAGCAAGAGTGTAGAGGGTTTGCTGATCATTCAGTTTGACTACTTTTGTTCCATAATTCTTAATGGTAGTGTCATCTGTCGCATCCTTCGCTTCATATAACGTATTGGCCAGAGTCCAAGTGAAGAAGCTTTGCAGCTGGTTGGGTTTGGTAGTATTGAGGATGTGGAAGTGGTGATAGGAAGGGGTACTTGTGTTGAATGTGGAGTAAGACGGGGTATCGTTATAGCGAAGCAAGCAGTGGTTGTACCAAATGATAGCCTCTTTGGAGGAAGGGCACTCTAAGGATATTCTTTGAATTGCATCTTGGACACACAGCTGGCAAAGGGTAAGGGAAAGGTCCCCGATGCACATGAAGAGGCCACCGATCGTGTTGACGGTGGTCTTGAAACTGGTTTTCATGGTGGAATTGGAAGACAAGAAAGAAAGGAGTGTCCTGAGATTTGACAGATAAGTGATGTCGGTGGTGAACTTGTTGATGGAACAATTGTGGGATAGATAAGCTGCAGGATCTTTCGAGTGATCTGTAATATTGGAAGAACTCGTGACAGCTGGAACGAGTCCTTTTGGTGCCGGAGCGGTACCGGGGCGATAGAAAGGGTAGGATGCCCACCCGATGTAACAGCTGAGAGAATCATAGGTCCGGAAGCCTTGACAGTCCTGTTGAGCAGTTATGGCAACATTTAGACATTTTCTACAATCTTGGGGTGAGAGGTCAGGTGTGCACTGTGCCTCACAGTAAAGGCTCTGAAATCCTCCAGATATCCTTCCTTCCTTTGCTGCATATTTCTTGCCACTAACTGTCGCATTCGCTGCCTCATCTGCTGCTTCGTTAATGGTTTTGGAAAGCACGCTCACCCAGTTTCCCTGGTTGGACACATCGAAAGGGTCGCATCCAGCGATCATTAGAGTTGAGTCAGGTGTGGAGAAGAAAGAACTGTTTGAAAAGCGAATCATGCAGTAGCCATACCCAATCCTCGCATCTGTGGACAAGGAACAATTTGGATAAGAATCTGGATCTGAGAATATTGATTTGGTTGCTTTTGCGACGCACTCGCTACAAAGCTGGGTTGGGACGTCACCCCAGCACAAGAACATTCCGTAGACAGTACTGTCGGAGTGGTCTCTACTGCTGACGGTGGTGTTGTAGAATTGCTTGTTAGCAGTGGCGTTGGAAGATAGATACGACAGTAGTCTCCTCAAGTTCAATTGGTAGGGGCTGTTTGGGGTGGTTATGTTTGAAGAACAATCCAGGTATGAAAAACCACGATCCAGGAATGAATAAATACGACCGCCCTGTGCTTTAGTGGTTACGAAATTGATGAAGCTGAGAAGGGTAAAGATGTATACAAGCTTTAAGGAAGCCATTGATTTTATTTGATTTGTTTGTTAATCTTGGATAGCAATAGCACTACTATATATTCCATGTGCAGTTTGAAGCTAGACGACACAAGTCAAAAAGCACTTGGTAGTTGGTATAAACAAATTTTGCCTTCATATGTTACGTTGGGTTCCCCACTGTAACCCAATGGGAATAAAGTTTCATGCGATTTTAATATTTTACATGGAATAGAATAGAGTGATGGATAAATTAACATTAATCCCATGCGCGCGCAATGTGGAGTATTAGTAATTAAGTATATCTGTATATGCATTAGCAGTATAACTTAGACCGGTCAATCTTTAATTGCATACTTCTTTTCCAGAATTCACACATACACACATGTATAGCTCGTGAATGCCAAACCAACATTTTCCCATTTTCACTCGTAAGAAACATTTATAATTAAAAATCTCTATAATACTGTCAAAAATATTTAATCCAAATAGTTTATTCAATCATATTTATAATCTTAATTAATAGAAGCATTATTGTTTAAAGTTAATAATTGTCTTAACATTTTTTACAAAGCACGATTCATCTCCAAATATTTAGTTATTGTCATTTATATTTTTGTTTTATATTTCAAAACATAAAATGCACGATGCATAATTAAATATTTTCTTTATATCATTTAGTGGGTTATAAAACATATAAATATATAAATTTGAAAATATTAAAAACATAAACTATTTTGATTTTTGTTAGGGGAAAAAAGAACAATTATGTACGTAATGCATTATATGAGAGATTCATTTGTAATCGGTTTATTTAGTATTATTGTATTTACTAATTTTATGTGATATAAAGTGTAGATATATAACTAAAATATATATACTTTAGCTGTATTAATTCTTATTATTATGATTATTTTAATTTTTATTACGTTAATATCTTAAGTTTTAACATTAACACGATAACATGATTAGAGACATAGGTATAAACTTATAATTTTTTTTGTTAAAAACTGTTATAAAGTCTCAACTGCTTTTAAAAATCTTGATTGCTTTTATAAATTCTCAATTGCTTTAAATTTTAAAATATAAATATATTTTTGACTTTTGAAAGAAAAATAATTATTAAATGGCAACACGTAGCATGTGGCTTGCAAAAACCTTATTTTATATCATAGTATTCAATTAATAAATTATTGGTATATATTATGTAAATATATATATATATATGAATTTAATTATAATATACAGATAGATCCAATGATACACTAAAAAGAAACTCGATTTAGCAATTGAGTTTTGCAACTACAAATATTATCTGTCACAAAAGGCGTCTGACTTAGTTACTGTTTCTATAGTGAGTTAAAAGAAATAAAGTACTTTAGCGACCGTATTAGAGAACCATATCACTGTCGCAAAGGAGGAAACTAATACCAGTGGCTAAATCAGTAGCAAAATTAATTGACATGAAGATCGTTTATAATTTCACTCTAATATATTTTTATTTGGCTATGGACATAGTTGGTCGCTAAAGTTAAAATCCGTCAGTAAATTTAGTCTGTGATATTTTGCTACTGCCACTTACCAGTCGCTAATGTTATTATAAGTGTTATTTCAGACCGATATGAATTTCAGTCACTAAAGTCTTGATAAAAAAATCATAAGAAATATAAAATTGGGAATGTTAATATTATAAATAATAATCAAATGTTAAATATACTATAACTATAAAGCGTGTTAAATATAGAATTATTTTACTATACTTTCTTACATAATAATTTTTTACATTTTTATTTAAAAATGAAAAAAAAAACATAAAGATGTCTTACAATATAGACTATATAGTTTAGAACTTTTTTTTCATTTCAAAATAATGTCACTTTAGATATAGATGTCTTACATATAAATAATAATAATAAATAATAATAGAGTGATAATATAATATAAAACTAAAAAAAATTAGTATTAGTTATATAATAAATATGTCCTTTCTTTTTCATTTCACCACCACTATGTCAGCTCTGGCCACCACGGAGGAGAATAAGAGAGGGAAAAAGAAAAAAGAAGGAAAGAGAGAAAATGGAGGTTACCTACTAAGACCTTTCATCTTCATCTGGTCTCGTTGTCAAGTGACATTGTCGGATTGGTCTTTCCTTTTGCTAAGGGATCCATGCTCATTATCTTTATCAATTTTTTTTCTCTTGTGTTGCTTCTTTATGTCTTTATCTATTGCTTCTTTTTCTCTTTTTTTAACGGAATGGGCCTTTTGGTCCTTTTTTTTCTATTCTTTTTTTTCTTTTTTTATGTTTCCTTTCTTCTCTTTTTTTTTTCAAGCTATATTTTTCTTTTTTTTCTTTATATATATTTTTTACTTTTTTTCTTTTTTATTTAGACTCTTTTTTTTTTCATTGTACTCAGAAAGAATTAGTAAATGACAACAAGAAAAATGAATGGCAGACTACCGGTGTTTAGAATAAATGTGTTATTGTTGTCAAAGGCCACTAGTTACTAGACAACGGATACTTTTTCAACTTGACCTGTCAGGGTATGTTCTCAATGCATTCAAGTTGTTGTAGAAGATATATCTTTTGCCAGATAAAGTCATTGGTTGATAGCAACATGAAGTGGGGAATACCATGACATGAGTGATCGATATAATCTCATGATCTGACCCTACTATTTTGACAAAATCATTCGTGCGTCTAGGTCTCTCGCTGTCTATGAAATAGAAACAAAATTAAGATAATACGAATCAAGTAATCATTTCTATTCTATGGACACCCGTTACATTCTAAACACTTCTTGACACCCGTTAAACCATCATAATTATGCATCACATCTATACATTTTTCTCTTCTATCTCTCTAGGTATATAGATGAGCACATGGGTTTCCAAGGATCATTTCTATTAAGCTCGAGAAAAGCTTGTATGAATTGTTGTAAATTTTTGGTATTTATCTTCCATTCCTACTAATAAAAAAAAAAAAGAATGCATAATGAGAAACAATAATAGCTACCTAACCTGGTGAAGCAACAGGGGAAGGACTATTGGGAAGTGGCGGCGGCGTCACCGAACCACCCCTGATTTGTGCCTTATGGAATTGATATAATTCGTATCTAACACCACAACTGGGATATATTATTGTTACCCCAGATTTTCCTCTGCAGCAACCAGTTGGAATTTCTGCTATGGCATTGCTAAGACAACAGCTGCAGTTCTCTTTGGACAGATATATGGGAGGCACCAACCGTAGCCATTTACCTTTTCATTATCTGTAATGTTCACAGACTTATCAGCCGATTTATTAGCAGCACTTGTTGCCTCACTTCTCAAATCGTTCATCATATCCCACACAATGTTGTTGAAGAACCCGACGTTACCCACACAATCTTGATCATTCATAAAGGAGAGTTTAGGACTCTCCTCCACGGTGGAGAAGAAACGACGATCGGAGTAGCGTTTATAGCATACTTGGTACCATACTATAGCCTCTGTAGCATTGTTGCAAAGCCATGATATGAGTTTGGCAGCTTGTGTCACGCAATCTTGGCAGTGTTTTGGAGTGGTGTCTATTCTACATAGGAAGCTACCATAAACATTGTCTGCAGTGTCTTTGCTAGAAACTGTAGCGTTGTAGAAGGTTCAAAGGTAACCCTTACCTATCTCGATGCAATTGTTTCTCGTCGAGGAATCACACTTGCATACATATTCATATGCATTTAGTCATGTTGAATTGATCTCTTATTCATGTGGGATTATTGTAGTTTTTGTTTAAACTTCATGAGTTATGAATAAGAGACGGTTGGAAAAAGGTTAGAAAAATAATAACTACTCTCAATCGCTCCTGGGAAAGGTTAGAAAATAATAACTACTCTCAACCGTTCCAATAACCAACGATTACGATGATTCATCGACAAGAGTCGCGATGGTTTACCGGTAACTCTTCAACAGGGTTGTTTGTTGTCTATAAATAGACACAGAGACAATCAGAAAATAGGAAGTAGAAAAACTAATAAAGTTTTGATAGTTAATTTTTTCTAATATTCTCGCTTAGATATTAGTGCATTTTCATATCACATAACTCTTCACTCTTTCTGAGTGGTTTCTCAAGCATTAGCTTTGTTCGTTTAAGCTGTTGATTTGAAGTGTCATCAATCTTCAAACGTTGATCCGTTCTATTCTGAAAGACAGTTGTCCATCAACCTTTGACATCAATTGGAGGGAATAAATTGTCTTAAGGAGACAACATTACTGGGCTCGGATCCTTTCATCTCTTTGCATCTGTTTCTGATTCATACTTATCATACAGGTTTTGTTTAAATTGATTTTTGTGCAGTTATAGTAGATTATATTATTCCTCTTGACTACTTAGATTCTGACCCTTGTGCAATTAGATATATTCCAATTCTAAATTAACTAACAGATCTAACATGTCGTCACATTAAGGAGGTGATGAGGTTTTTCAGTCCATCTCCTTCTGGCCGGGTGGACCCAACACTTCATTCATGGCCCTCCCTTTTTGTCATAATTGTGTTCATTTTGCCGACCATGCTTTTCTGACCCTACCATATTGTTTCACAATACTGAAAACTAATATGCACAAGGAATTAGTTGCTAGTTTAGTTTAATCTCTTTTTCATTTTTGAATGTTTAATTAAAACATTGTTGTATCAGTGCCAATGCCAATGTTCAGAATGTCCTTATTCTTTATGGATCTACTTGAGAATCACCCATCTTGTCCAAATCCTTATTAATGGCCATGTTGTCCACTATTCTGCTACGCATAAAATATGTTGGTTTGTGAGGAGATGACAAATCAACTGACTGATTAATTAGGCTATTGAGGTGATGATAAACCAATGTGGGTCAATTTGATGATGACTTCCTCTTTGTGATAAGATTCTTTCATATTAAAATCCAATGGTGTTCTAACAGAGTTTTGGGATGTGCCAACCTGAGCCACATAATCCTGATATCGTTCACAAAAGAGATTTTAGGACTTTCCTCCAATTTCGACAAAGTGTGGCAAAAGTTTAAAATTATAGTTACTTTTACCATCGGAGCAGAGCCAATCTTGGAATGTTATAATGTTGGAATTGCAAGTGCTATTGGGGGCAAAATGATGTTGCTTGTGCAGATGTATATTTTGATCACCTCTCATAGATAACCAATTAAGAGTGCCACTCACAAATTTTCCTAGGCACCGCACAGGACGCGACAGGAAATTCTAAATTACCTTGCAAGAATTTGATCCAAAGGTATATATTTTGGTCACAATTTCAGGATAACAACTTTCCACAACTAGCAACTTGTATTTTTCATTCACGTGATCATAGTCAAAACCCCAGTGAGCAATAATCTTAGGATGACTAACAATACCGATTGGCATTGCTTTAGATATCAATCCGATGGAAGGGTTCCACAATTTGACATAATAGAAGATAATCATACACACACAGTAAGCCATTGCAGGAACCTAGAATGATGCAAGAGTCACCAATTGTCCAGAAGGAAAGGGGTTTAGATGGGTTTGACGGGTTTTGGAACAGCGACTGCACAGAGAATGATAGGATTTTACGGAAACCGACAGTGAGAAAGACCAATCGTTGGTGGGGCATGTTTGGATTTGGAGTTGAGGTGCGAAGGTTGTCTTTGGCGAATTGGGGATGAGAGATTAGGGTTTTACATGACTGGCACACACACTTGAATTGCAGAAGCGATCTCACCGGCAGCCTGAGGAGAATATCCAAGATCAGTTCGTCTGGTAAGATCGGCAATCCAGGGGACTCGTCGCCAGTTAGAGAAAGAAGCTCGGTTGTCTTGCCCATGGTTTTCCAGCATCGTTCAGTACAAACGGTGTGGTTTTGGTGATCTTATTCTTGGCAAAGAATTGCATAATTCTCTACTTCTTGCTTCAAATATATCTATAATTATTGCGAATCGTCATATCAAATTACTTTATAACTCTTACATCAAAATTTTATATTTCATGATAATCATTACAGTTTAACATCAATGAACGAATATTAATTTAAAAATAATGAGAAATAATTTAATACTAAATTAAAATTAAAAATTTGATTTTGAAAATAATTATTTACTACTACTAGAATAGGATCGAAGCCTTATTGCAATTAGACGCAGAAGGACAATCAATTTAACTTTGATCTCTAACCCTAAAAAAATATTTACTTTTAAAATACTTATTTAAATTTAGATGCAGAAGAACAATCAATTTAATTTTGGTCTGTAAATTGATTTTTTATAATTTTTGTTAAAATAATTATATGTTACAATTATTATTGCTCATTATAAACTTAAAATATAATTTATATATTGAAATATATTTATTTATTATAATTTTTAATCAATTTATAAATTTAAAACTATTTATATATCTAAATATTAATTATATTAAATTAAATATTTCCCAATTACAATATATAGACTACAATATTAATTAGTTAGATTTACTTGAACTTTTAAATACCTATTTTTTATAATTTCACAAATTTTATCATCCAACTATAAAATTTGTGTATTTTATTATTCAAATTTTTAATTTTTGAACATTTTATTACCTAATATTTTTTCACATAGATTTATAATTATCATACTTTAAAGAATAAGTATAAAATTATATCTAACTATATATAAATTTTTTTTCCAATATTATTGATAAGTATTATTCTTATCAAAATCTAAAAATGTCAAAGTTGAATAGGTATAGGTGAGTTTCTGAAGGTCGGATAATGTATAGGTGGATTTCAGATCCTGAATATCGGATGACTTATCGTTCTTGTTAAGGAGGATCCGAGGCTGCAGGAAGTATAATTGAGTAGGAGAGTAGAGAGTTTCCAAGCAAGTATCTTCATTGGAGAACCGGACACTCAACTAACATTAAGAACTTTTCATACTGGCGGAATATTCACTGGAGGTACTGCAGAACAGGTGCGAGCACCTTATAATGGAAAAATTCAATTCAATGAAGATTTGGTTCATCCTACACGTACACGTCATGGGCATCCTACTTTTCTATGTTATATAGACTTGTATGTTACTATTGAAAGTGGTGATATTATACATAATGTGACTATTCCACCAAAAAGTTTTCTATTAGTTCAAAACAATCAATATGTAAAATCAGAACAAGTAATTGTCGAGATTCGCACAGGAACATACACTTTGAATTTAAAAGAAAAAGTTCGAAAACATGTCTATTTTGACTTAGTAGGTTAAATAATGAGTTATGGAGTGATTCTGATATGCTTTAGAGAAAACATGTATATATAACGTGTAATGTGGGTTTTAGACCTTTATTTATTAATTAATATGTGGATAACGTAAACAGTCAATAATTCAAATAGGATATGATATATACCTTAAAGATAATATGTTATTTGTAAATAAGTAATAGAGTGTAGATATAATTGGAGATATACTATAATATAAAGTTGTTACATTTATTTAAATAAATAGATGAGATATAAGATTGAT
The DNA here is from genome assembly GCA_007407185.1 of Glycine tomentella. Lineage (NCBI taxonomy): Eukaryota > Viridiplantae > Streptophyta > Magnoliopsida > Fabales > Fabaceae > Glycine > Glycine tomentella. The sequence goes on from PYAF01003201.1 coordinate 1,322,575, forward strand.
TAAGGATAAATAAAAAGGAATTATGAATTTGAATCTTCTTGCTAACAAAAAACTAATAATACTTACAATTAATATTTACGGATAAAAAAAATCTACATGATAGAAAATTACGCGGGTTAACCACTTTTAAATTCCAATTTAAAAACATGCAAAAATGATGTTATTGGGCTAATGTTGTTGGACCTGAGAAAATCTACGAAGGTTTATTTACTTATATAAAATACGATAATAATTTCATTAATGCATAAAAAATATATAAATAGTTTCATATATTATATATATAAAATTACGTAAAGATTACTTTAAATGAAAATTCGTTTTCACACTTAAACGGTGAAATTAAAAGTATAAAAATGTTAAATATTAGAGAACAAATTTTTTATCTTTTTTTATTAATTTTTTTTTTTTTGTAATTTTTAAGTGTGAAGCTATTCTCACTCAATAAACTGGTAAAAGTTCCTTATCCCCCAAGTCAAAACTGGGTGCACGAACAAAGGTATAACCCACAATTGAGGTGAGTCAAACCTATTGTATGTCAACAGTTTGACTTATATACAGTATATTTTACATTTCAAAATATTTATATACAATGAACTAGTATATTTAAACTGTTAATATTAAATGTATCTATATAAATACTGAACCGCAAGTTGTGGACCTTAATGTGGCGGACTAGAAATTTGCATGTGCAGGTCAATTTGCCCCATCCAGCCCACGGGGACTAAATAATAAGGAAGTAAATAAATGGTCCCTTTGTTTAAACTTGAAAAAAACAATCTTAAAAGATGTATTTTTTTAAACAAAAATATTTTAAACAAACACATCAAAAAATATAAAATGAAATTACTTATATTGTTTTGAAAAATTACCTTTTAAATAAATAATTTCGATCAAATAGATCCAAATATATCATAATGTTTAATGGAAACCCAAATGTATATCAACACTTAAAAAGATGAAAAAAATAAAAGAGAGGTATAAAAATTATGATGTGACAAAAAAAAATATCACACAGGTGTTTGTTAAAAGAGTATCCAAATATCATTGTGCTTTCTAAATTTATTTTATTTAAGATGACAGTAAATTAAGTGTAATATATTTATATTTACATTTTAAAGAAATAAGAGTATGTGTTTTATTGTAATAAAAAATAATTAATATTTGTATCTCTCAAATATAGTAGGACAAAATTAAGATACTATGTAATACCATTTTTTTAATAGAACTTTACAAAAAAAACTA
>PYAF01003201.1:1323916-1363839 GCA_007407185.1 Glycine tomentella
ATTGTGCTTTCTAAATTTATTTTATTTAAGATGACAGTAAATTAAGTGTAATATATTTATATTTACATTTTAAAGAAATAAGAGTATGTGTTTTATTGTAATAAAAAATAATTAATATTTGTATCTCTCAAATATAGTAGGACAAAATTAAGATACTATGTAATACCATTTTTTTAATAGAACTTTACAAAAAAAACTAAAACAAATGTTATGAAGTATCATATAGTGAAATCTTTTGGAGAGCAAAGTATATCTTCTAAAATAACTGAAGTGGAGAGTGCAATATTTACATCACACGAAATAAAAAAAAATTGTAACTTAGTAAAAAAATTATTATATTATTAGTACATTCTAAAAGTATTTACATAAATTGAATTTCAAAAACCTATGGTATACTAATAGCAAGTAATCTGATAGCAAGTAATCTGTAGTTTAAAGTAAATTACACAAATCTTACAATACACATCTTCCTTCTTTTTTTAAATTTACACAAATCTCTTCTAAGTTTAAAAAATTATACGCATTTTTTCTTAATTTTTAAAACTTACACTAATTCTTTTAAACGTCGTTCAAACATTTGATGATAATAAATTACATGACTTATTTAATTTGTATTTTTTTAAATGTCATTCGATTCCTCCTTCATGTATATGAGAAAATTTTGATAAAAAAAGTTATAAAATAAACTCCAAACCAAATAATTAATGTTTCAACTTACAAATCACCTAGAGTGTGTTTGGATGGAGAATTTTAATTGGGGAAAGTAATTTATTAGGGGATTTAAAATTCTTCAATTTAAAATTTTCTGTTTGGATATTTTTATATGAGGAATTTAAATTTTTGGAATTTTAAAAGAGAATTTTAAACAACTAAAAATGTGGAATTTGAATTTCTTTCTAAAAGGTGAGAAATTGAAATTCTCTTCTTTTTTAGAAGCTCTAAATGCACAATTTTTTGCTCTGTCTCAATCATCGATGTACTCCGACCTCCGCTGCTCTCAAGACACTATCTATCTTACATATTTTTCCACGAATGAGGTTCAAAATTTTAAAAATGAAGAAATTCAATTTCTTTATCCAAACACAAAATTTTGAAAATAAAAAGAATTTTAATTGATGCATTTTAATTTCCCTGAATTTTAAATTTCCTAAAATTTTAAAATACTCCATCCAAACATACGGTAAGTGAAATCGAAGATTATTGTAATTTCCTTTATATATTATATACAAATGTAAATACTAAATAAAATTTACTAAAAAAATAAAAACGAATTAGTTATTAAGAAATAGTCAACTCAAATTCTCTCAACATTTACTTTATATTTAGATGGAAGCACACAACAAAGAAATTAAACTTGCACTCTGGAACAGTGTTGTCAAAATCGCGAGGAAAATCGTAAATTCGTATGATCCCGCGATTTTCAGAGGGGAGTTCGAGCAAACGTGGAGGGAGGATCACTCCCGGATCGTGCGTTTGAACGTGAATCGGACGGATTGTCGATCCTTTTCGACCCCTCATCGCTGCTTGGAACTCAAACGTTGTCCTCTGCCTCGTCGCCACTGGTTGTCGTCACCGTCGCTGGTCATCACAGCTGCTCGTCGGTGGTCATCTCCGCTCCTCATCGGTGTTCCATCATTCCTTTAAGAGAAAAGAAAAAAAAAAGAGGAAGAAGAAGAAGGAGCAGGAGCACGCCCGATGCGGAAGAAGTAAGTGAGAGAAGATGAGTAAGGCGCTGGAAGCACGCACGATGCGGAACAACGGAAGCAGTGAGTGAGAGAAGTGAGTGAGGGGCTAGAATTAGGTTTACATGGGCAAATTTTCTTCTTGTACCCCTTTTTCGCTTTTAATACTCCTCTTGCTCATTTTTTTTTCCTAATATGGGCCAGAAACAGAATGTTACTTTCTGCACCCTTTTAATTGTTTTATGCATTTTCTATTTTACATGTATACGTAACTCTTACGATCCTCGAGTTCCGATTTTTTACCTCCTTCCTATCCTCGAGTTTGACAACATTGCTCTAGAAGACAAGCATTAAGCAATAGAAAAGAGGGAGATATCCGGTAACAAACTAACGGTCAAGTAACTACCTAATTAACGGCCCCAACACTTATCGAGCACATTGGAACGTGAGCCTTACTCTGGGCCATTGGGGGCCCACTTCCAGAAGCACTTTCAAGAAACTATATAAAGCAAGTAGCATGAACGCTGGTTTCCCAAACTAATACTCACTCACAATCATTATGAAGATTAAATTTCATGTCCTGCCGGGAAAAAGAAATTTCACTCTGAAAGTAGCACCCTCTGAAAAAATCCGCGATCTCAAAGAGAAGGTGCAAAACTCTCAGCGCATTCCCATTCATCGCCAAATTTTTCACTATAGCCGACTTGATCTCCCAAACGAATGGACCGTGTCGCAATGCAATTTTTATCATGGCGCATGGGTTCTCCTCCTAATCAAAGCCGATTATCGTCCGCCGCCGGCGTCTCACTCACACCTTCTGCCACAGACACTGCCGCCTCAGCCGTCATCGTCGCATATGTTTCCAAATCCGCTGCTGCCTCCTCCTCCGACAGTGACGCTGAACGTGAAAGTGCCGAGCTCGCGAGATCGCATCCCTATTGAAATGGACAAGGACGAAACCATTCTGCATCTGAAGGTGAAGATTGCTGCTCGCCAAGACATGGGAGGTGTTCCGGTGGAGAGGATCGTGCTGCAGTCGCCTTTGGTGGGCGCGCAATGGCATAACGATCAGGTTCTGCAAACCATTCCTTTTTCAGGGAGTGCTGACATCGACGTGTTATTGAAACCGTTAGCAGCAGCAACATCATCATCGTCCTCGTCACGCCTTGCCCAACCCTAGTTGCATAGGTTCACGTCACAATCCAGCTAGTTTCTGTTCATAACTATAATAAAAAACTAGTTGTTAGTTCGTTGTATAACTGCCAGAACTTAACTACCAGCAAATAAAACTCTGTATATAGAAGCAGGGTTTCTTTCATTGTATTCATATCCATCTTTCATGTACAAATAAAATGTATATCTTTCTTGTATATAGAAGCAGGTTTCTTGTATATCTTTCTTTTCTTGACTGGTTTCATTTTAATTACCCGGGTTTATTTATTTATATAAAAACGATAATAATAAATATATATTAAAATGATTAAAAATAGAACTTAAGAATTTAATGAGATGTATTTGCTTTGCATCAAAATGAATATTGGTTATGTAAATATATTAATATTTTTTTCCATTGCAGAAAAGCTTGTTATCGTTGTTGGTAACACAATTGTAAACAGAGAGCCTAGTAAAGGCATTCGTTCATATTTCAAATACAGGCATGCATTGAAGAGTTCACAAAACATCTTTCCTTATTTTTCCTTTATATATTTTTAAATGGGTTTAACTTCACATCTTTATATAGGTAATTAATTACTTCATTTTTTTTTCACTCATCATAAAATTGGAGGGATCAAATTGAATTAAAAAAAATAAAAAATCAATGTGAACTTAAAAAAATATATTAAAGGATCAATAAACTAATTTAACTTATTATATATAATATATTCTTCCGAATTTATATTCTTTTCGATATTAATCTTCGTGATGGTTATTTGTATATATGTACCTTGATTATATTTGTAGTCTGTCAATTTTGAAAATTCGGGCATGATTTGTCTGTGATTGTAAGAGCGTGGTCAGTATCAAATTTTCTCTGCAGTGACTATGGTCGGTGACTGTAAATGTGAATGCTACATTTTAATTAGTAAATGATTGAGATAAGTGAGGAATCCTAATTTAATTTGCACTTGAGACAAGGAAAATAAAAGTGGAAAATTATCTAATATTTGTCCACATTAGGAAATTAAATATAAGCTCCAGAATACATCAAACTAGTGTGTTCTTTGTTTCCTCTAAAAAGTCAACCCTTATAGTGTAAAATTCACTCACCGTCATTATATTAGTAGATTCATTGTTTGAATCACTTCTAGAGTTCAATCTACTTTTGCCCAAATTTTTCTCCATTCTATATATTGTCTATTAGGCATTGGCAAATCGACTGAAGGATTGTTGAGGAAAGAAACTACTTCCGCCCTTGTTGGTCTGTCACTGGGGACTTCCTGTACACAATAAAACCAATATGAATGCATCTAATCGCTTCATTTTGAGAATGTGATCCTTCCAATTCAGAATCCAATAATCTAACGGCATTCACTATCTCCATTTGGTCAAAGCTTGCAATTAAATATTGTTAGAAATCACAAAATTCATAAATAATATAATAATGTAGGGATTAAAAATGGAATAGGGGATAATCTAATCAAATCAATGTCGTTATCTTCTCCACTCATATATCATCCATGCACACGAGATAAGAATTTCGACAATGAATTAGAATACTCACATACGTCCTTATGTCATCAACACTATCAGATACAGAAGGAGAACCTTTTCCACTGATAGTTAGGATCACGACTCCAAAACTAGACACATCAGATTTTACAGAAAACTGGCCATGCATTGCATACTCCGAAGACATGTATTCACTGTATATACAACTTTTATTAGTGCTGAAATTTAAATAAAAAGGAACAAAAATGTATAATGCAGAAAAGATCTTTTCAAATTTATCAATAACTAGGAAGCAGCAAATTATTCAGAGGGTAATTGAGAAATTGCAAGTAGCAATTTAAGCAGATAAAACTTACAAAGTTCCGACAATTTTCTGTGTATTTTCTTCCATATTATCAGGAGCAACAATTCTTGCTATTCCCAAATCTGATATTTTTGGATTCATGTTATTATCTAACAAAACGTTACTAGGTTTAAGATCATGGTATATAATTTGAAGGCGGGAATCTTTGTGGAGATAATGAATTCCTAGAGCAATTCCTTTAGTAATCTGGTGTCATACAAACCAATTTAATTGTCTTCTCTTTTGGGGATCTGCAGGGTAAAAGAAGTTTCCTGAGTTTTCAATGCCTATGTATTATTCATTTTGCAAGATCATATATCTACTTAAGTTAAATAGATATACTATTCCTTTAATATATCTATTTAACTTAAAACTGAATGTAGTCATAAAAGTACTAACCAAATAGAAAGTAATCAAGACTCTTGTTATGTACATATTCATATATGAGTATCTTTTCTTGTCCATCCAAACAACATCAAAGTAATTTCACTAAATTCTACTTCCCCTTGTCCGGAGCCATCCAAAAGCCTCTTCACAGCTATCTCTTGCCCATTGGAAAGTACACCCTGTAGGACAAAATGAACCAGTTGTTAACTACAATCAAATCTATAATAAAAATAGAAGATTATGGTTCTATTTGGATAAATTTTTTTGCAAGAAGAATATAAAAAGGTAAAATAAATCAGGATCCCCTCATAAGTTAAAATCAACTTATATACTTAACTTTTATATAAGTTCTCTTATCTAACTTCACCAAAAGTTGAGATGTACAAGTTGATTTTAACTAATGGGAGAAGTTGAATTCATTTTACTTTCTTACTTTTCTTTTACTATATAAGTGTTTTATAGAGAAGTTTATTAAAATGCAACCTAATTGCAATACCCTCCTCTTATTGTACTGATTTCACCTATAAACTTCTCCAAATCCACCTTTTCCAATCACATTTTCTTTAGCGAACTTGTTTGTTCCAGATTCAATTTGGCCTTAATCAAACCACAGGAATTCCATAATAGCAACTTCATTCCCAACTGCACCAACCAGATTTGAATTTATTAATCAACTTGGGAAATTAAATAAAATAGTATGTTTTAATCACTGTTAGTAATTAACACTTTACATTTTTCTTTGAGAATAGTCTCGTGATTCTTCCTCTGCCTACTGCTTAAAAAGCAGCTGCAACTCAGGGATAACAACACCACCGATACAACAACTGGGGACAACCACAACTATACTAATACTCAATGTTTTCGTTTTCCTGCATTAAATCAATACCTTGTTATGTGTCATTGACATGGATTCCTCTAAAAAAATTTAACTTTTAAATTGATGCTTAAAAGGAGAAAAACCCGTAAAAGCCTTGGTTAATGATTGTTCCAAACCTGATGGTGCCAAAGGGCGAGGTGGAGCCAGTGTATTAGGTACTTGTGGAAATGTCTCTGAAGTGAGTGGATGGTAAAATGGATATAATTCATATCTTATACCACAAATGGGGTAAACAACTATTCCTCCAATTTTTCCTTTACAACAAATGGCTGAAATTTCTGCTATGGCATCGCTGAGACACCAACTGCAGTTGTCCGAGGATAGGTAAGGAACCATCCTATTGCATATAGTGTTTGGTTGGATGTGATGTTCTCTGACTTGTAGCCATACTTCATAGAGCCAATAGGAGCTCTTGTTGTTCGATTTCTGATATCATTCACGGTATCCCAGCATCATGTTGAAGCGGCCAACCGGTCCCACATAATCCTGCTCATTCATGAAGCTACATTTAGGACTCTCCTCCACTGTGGTGAAGCAATAATAATTAGAGTAACGCATGTAGCAATTATCAGCCCCAAGCGTTGCTTCTTTTGCCATGGCACACAGTTCTGTAATCAACGTAGTTGAGTTTATCACACAGTCTTTACAGTTTGGTTCCCCGTCTTGATTCTACACATGAAGAGTCCATAGACAGTGTTGGAGGAAGTGTCGCCTTCTGCAATGGTGGTGCTGTAGATTTGGGTAGTGGTTGTGGCATTGGAGGAAAGCCATGAGAAAAGAGTTTGAAGGTTGGTATGGTAGGTGCTATTGGTTGCATAAGTGCTGTTGGTTGAACAGTTATAATAAGGTGGTGTGGGATGAGATAAGTGTAGCAGCTTTGGTACGGTTGAAGAATGTGAGGGACAGGAGAATTGGGAGTAGCAGTGCTGAAAAGCTGCAGGAATGCATGCTTTAATTTGCTTTCTACAGTTGTGAAAGAAAATAGAACTAGGAGCCAGATCAACCCAGTTGCTTCTTATATTCTAAAAGAACGATATTGGACAACAATATAATAAAAAGTTTCAATATTAAAATATAAACAAAACCATTTCAATGTATGATTCACATGTGAAGCTGTTTCAAAGTACTCACTAATTGAGACCGCCGAAATATATTTAGAAGACAAATTCTATTTGTATAACACTACAAGCATATTTTCATCATCATCAGTCAATAAACTGAAGGTAAATTAAACGAGTTCCTATATGTTTTCGTGAGAAGAAAAGTTAATATTGTTTACTTTCAATAAACTAAGTGGATTGGAGAAAAAAATAAGAAAGTGGATGATATCGGTTTCAAGTTGTGGTATACAGGAATAACCAAGAGTCAAAATGCGGTCGGAATTATGATTAATAAAAGTTTCAAATATAAAGTTATAGACGTCAAAAGAAAAGGTGACATGATTATAATGATTAAGCTTGTAATGGATGATTTAATTTTAAATATCCTTAGTGTGTATGCACCTCAAATTGGACTCCAATCAAGTGAAAATAACCAATTTTGGAAAGACTTGGACAAGGTTTAGAGAGGTATACCACCAGAAGATAAAATTTTCGTTAGAGGAGATCTAAATGATCATGTTAGTAAAAACAATGGAGATTTCAATAGAATTCATGGAGGTTTTAGCTATGAGATGAGAAATGAGACTGGAGAAGATATTTTGAACGTCGCACTATCCTATGATTTGATATTAACAAACATATTTTATCGAAAAATGAGTCTCATCTTATCACTTATCATAGTGGACAAAATTGTAGTCAAATTGATTTTTTATGACTAAAAAAAAAAGATAAATTCTTATATAGACTGCAAGATCTACCCTAGAAAATGTGTTGCTACGCAACATAAACTGATAGTTCTAGAGGTTCGATTCAACAAAGTACTCAATATGAGGAAGAATGCTCAAAACCCAAGGATAAAATGGTGGAAGCTAAAGGAGAAAAAAATAAATTAAGTTCAAGGAAAGCATGTTGCATGAAGGACCGTGAGAGCCTATTGGAGAAGCAAATGAAATATGGAATAAGATGGTTATGTGTGTCCAAAATGTGGGAAGGAGAGTGCGAGAAGAAAGCAAATGAAACAAAGTTCATACAAAGGAAACGTGGTGGTAGAATTGAGAGGTACATGAGACAATTAAACAGAAGAAAGAATGTTTTAAATCGTTGCATAAAAGTCCAATCCAATGAAGAAACTTGCAAAAGTTTAGATTAACAAGAAAAAATCCAAAAGAAAACAGTGCAAGAAACTAAATGCAAGGTTTTTGATGATTTGTACAAAAATCTTGGGAGCAAGGGTGGTGAAAAAGGTATATACAAACTTTCAAAAATTAGGGATAAGAATAGTAAATACCTCACCCAAGTTAGATGCATCAAAGATGAAAATCAAACTCTTTTGGTAAGAGATGAAGATGTAAATGAAATATCGCTAAACTACTTTAACAAACCTTTTAATGGGATGAAGATAAAAGTGAGGTGGACTTGGAGGTCACTTTTGATGATTTAAATAGAATATTTGTGCACAGAATTAATGCACATGAAGTTAATGAGACTTTAAAGAGGTTAAAAGAAAAATAAAACTTTGGTACCCGATGACGTCCCTATTGAAGTGTGGAGAGATATGGAAAATGTGACAATAAAATAGTTGACCAATCTTTTCAATAAGTTTCTTCAAACAAATAAGATGTCTGATGCTTGAAGGAAAAGTATGTGCCTATTTACAAAAACAAGGGAAATGTCTAGAATTGTTCTAACTATAAAGACATTAAGCTTATCAGTCACACTATGAAGTTGTGGGAAAGAGTTATTGAACATCGCTTGAGGAGGAAGACCAAGGTTTCTATAAATCAATTTGAATTTATGTTAGGAAGATGTAACATGGAAGTTATTTTCTTGATGCGACAAGTAATGAAAAAGTATCAAGAAAAGAAGAAAAATTTACATATGGTGTTCATAAACCTTGAGAAAGCATACGATAGGGTCTCAAGAAAAGTCTTATGGTGAACTCTTGAGAATAAAAAAAGTATCATTAAAGTATGTTAATGCAATCAATGATATGTATGATGTGCCTACTAAATGTATGAAAGTTTGTAATAGAACAAGGGATTTTCCTATCACGGTAAGTACTATACACCAAGGTTTGGGTTTCAGTCTTTATCTCTTTACCTTAGTGATGGATGAACTATCAAAAGATATTCAAGAGGAAGTGTCATGGTGTATGCTTTTTGTAGATGATATTCTGCTTATTGATGAGACCATAGATAGTGTTAATAGAAAACTTGAATTATGGAGAAACACTTTGGAGTCTAAAGGATTCACGATAAATTATAACAAGACTGAGTATATAAAATGTGAGTTTTCACTGGAAAGAGGTGGTGATCAAGACCTTGTGCATCTACTTGGTCAAGAGGTACCCAAGAAAGATGTTTTTAGATACTTGAGATCAATTTTGCAAAAAGGTGGAGAGATTGATGAGAATGTAAATCATAGAATCAAAATAGGGTGGATGAAATGACGAAGTGCATTTGGGTTGTTGTGTGACCACAAAATTCTCCTTAGCTAAAAGGAAAATTTTATAGAACAGTTGTAAGACCTACAATGTTATATGGAACTGAGTGTTGGTTAGCACATAAGCAACATAAGCATAAAATAGGGGTAGCATAAATGAGGATGTTAAGGTAAATGTGTGGTTATATGAAGATGGATAAGATAAAAAATGAAAATATTCGACAAAAGGTAACAATAGTACCAATGAGTAAAAAGATGAGGGAGCATAGATTAAGGTGGTTTGGGCATGTAATGATACAACTCCTAAATGTTCCTGTAAAAATAAGAGTTTGTTACCAAGAACTTGTCAAAAAGAAAGATATAGGTCAACCGAAACTAACTGAGAAAATGTAACTAAACAAAACTTATTAAAGTGGGATATAGATTGACGGAAGGTGTGACTTAAGACAAAATAGAGAAAAGTTATAAGCTTAATAGAGGGTTAGACCCATTATTATCTCTATGTTTCAGATTGGTCCTTTTTAATCCTTTTTTAGTCCCTTCCTTCTTTCACTTTTATTTTCTTTTATCTATTTTTTCTATTTTTTTTCTTATTTCTCTTTCTTTTCTTTCCAACTTCTTTATATCTATCATTGAATTCATCTATCAGTTTAATTTATGTTAAATGTGTTGTTGATGTTGATTAGTTAATAAAAAAAATGCATATAAGAATTATGTTAACTCTACTTACTTAGAATGGGTCACTATTTTATTATATCCTTAGTTTTCTTCCTTACAAAATGGTCGTATGTTCCTGGCATGTGTTAGTAACATGCCTACTGAATGTAATTTTTTAGAGACTACTGAATAATCATAAAGAATTTAATATAAATAACTTTAACAAGAGAATTTGTAAAAAGAGATCGAAAAACAAGAATTTGTAAATATCTAAATGACTTGAAATGAAAATTTTACAATGAATGTAAATTATGAACTATTTCTATTGCTAACAAACTATTAGTGTTGCACACACAAACGAAACCAACGTAAATTTTTTTGTTCGAATGTGGTCATTTTGCTAATATAATTGAAATCGGAACGTGACAAGTGCTGCAGTAGCATGAAACAACTATATTGTCAGAATTAAATAGAAACAAAACTATAAATATCACTAACAAATATTAATATAACAGATGGTCATGGTGGTGAACCCAAACTTTCATAGTAAATATGCATCCCATGTTTAGGGCTAATCCTAGGACAACCCAACCTACCATTATTCGAGTTAAACAGAACTACTTCGGAACGATTGGATTCCAACATAAAAACACCATCTTCTGAAATGCACAAGAAGTCAAGCGTGAGATATCTAGCACCATAGACATAGCGAGGGAGCATCATCAATTTAGTCCAAATCCAATCACCTTCAACAAATCGAGGGATCATCGTCAATTTAGTCCATGAGTCTTGAACCCCATACTCCTTCATGAGCCACACAACCGACTGAACTTTCTTTAAGTCAAAGAAAGAAACACAGAGACAGTCACGCAGGACAACCAGCATAGGAGTGCAAATATTGTCTTGGTCCCCATCAGGAAGCAACACTTCACCACATGTCTCCGTCCCCAGATCGAAGGAAAGAATCATACATTGATCACCTCTCATAGATAACCAATTAAGAGTGCCACTCACAAATTTTCCTAGCCACCGCAAGGGATGCCTCGGGAAATTCTGAATCACCCTGCAAGAATTTGATCCAAAGGTATATATTTTGGTCACAGTTTCAGTTTCATCATAAACACCTTCCAGACCTACTAGGAACTTGTATTTGTCATTCACGTGATCATAGCCAAAACCCCAGTGAGTAATACGCTCATGATGACTAATACCGATTGGCATTGTTTTAGATGTCAATCCGATGGAAGGGTTCCACAATTTGACATAAGAGTGAAGAGAATCACACAAACACACTAAGCCATTACAGGAACCTAGAATGGTGTAAGAGTCACCCATCATCCTGAAGAAAACGGGTTTAGCAAGGTTTGACGGGTTTTGGAACAGCGACTGCACAGAGAATGATAGGATATTACGGTGACAGGCCGTGGGACAGACCAATCGTTGGTGGGGCATGCTTGGGTTTGCAGTTGAGGTACGAAAGTGGTCTTTGGCGAATTGGGGATGAGAGATTAGGGTTTTCCATGACTTGCACACACACTTGAATTGCAGAAGCGATCTCACCGGCAGCCTGAGGAGAATATCCAAGATCAGATCGTCTGGTAAGATCGGCAATTCAGGGGACTCATCTAGAGAGAAGCTTGGTTGTCTTGGCCATGGTTTCCCGCATCGTTCAGTACAAACGGTGTCTCTGTTACTTGCTTGAAATATATGTAGAATTATTGGCAATCGTCGTATCAAAATTTTAATTTACCGTGGTTTACTTTATCTACTTTATCACTTTCACATCAAAATTTTAATTTACCGTTGTTTACTTTATCACTTATCTTTACAATTTTGACAAATTTTATCATCTATTGTACATTTTATTATTCAATTTTTTTTTTAAACATTTTATCATGTAATCTTTTTTCGCATAAATTTATCGTTATCACACTTTAAAGTCCAATATTATTGATAAGTACTTAATACATACATCCATGATATCTAACAATATATCTCCTTTTCTTTTCTTTCTATTTCACCATCTTAATACACCCCAACATAAATGTGAGAAAAATATGAAGATTACACAACAGACTAATAACAAATCTACTGAATAAATAAATTTTTAAAAGAAAAAATTAAGATAATAAAAGGTTGCTGAGGAAAAGAAACATAAAAGAGACAAAGAAAGACGAAGTTAATGAATTAATTGCAGAACAAATTAGTGAAAATAATCATATCATGCATCCTTAACCTCAAGAGAAATAAACGGGGCACCTCTTGTCCTTATAAATGGTCAAGAGAGAACCATCGGGTCCCACGCCCACATTACAATTGGCGTGCATCGTGTGGCGCTTGCTGTCCCACGTGGATATCTTGAATCTGATCACAGACGTCAATTCCAAGCGGAACACCACGCTACCGTCAGCCCTATCGCTCTGGAACTCCAACCAGCGCTGACTACTAACGGTCAACGTCGCCCCACTAAGATTGGCGTCCACATCCGTCGTGTTCTTGGGCTGCTGATAAAACGGGTAAAGTAACGGCGTGTACCCAATTTTCGTGTCGCGATAATAAACGGCGCCGTCCATGGACTCGTAGTAAACCCCGATGTTCTGGTTGGAGTTTCGTGCGGATACTTTGAACGTTATGACGACGTTTTCGAACCCGGAATCTTGGGTCAGGCCCGGTATGTTGAACTCGTGGATGTGGAACCTGGGCCTGTGGGGCCGGAGGCTGAGCCAGAGGATGAAGGTGATGAGGCCCACAATGAAAAGAAGGCCCAAGAAGGTGGCGCAGATCATCTTGGAGACGCGGGTTGTGAGGCTTTCGTGGACACGGTGGACGTAGTACCGCATCGTGTGGTGCCGGTTCAGCTTAATGTGCTTCGGGTTCGGACCCTGGACGTGGTGAACGGGTATGTGGTCGTTGTTGTGCATTTTGGATTGTGTGATGAATGACGATGGATGAATATGAACGATGATGTGTTTTAGAAATGAACTAGGTTTGGTGTTTGTGGTTTTGTTGTGAGGTTGCAGAGAGAGGGGAAGAAGAAGGAAAGAACGGATTTTTAGTTTGGTGCATGGATGAAGTAAAGAATAAAACCTTTGTCCCTTGAGTTGCATGTCAGCATGTCCTCGTAATTAAGAAAAGAAAACTATTATTTTTTTTTTTTTTTTGAGCCTTTGTTATAGCTTTTGCCTTTTGCATCACATTTGGGGAATCATAAGTTCCACTTGGTGTGTGTTATTTTAAAGCAGCTAACCCAAACAATGTAAACCTAACGTTTACTACCTTTAAACGACTGGGAACAGCTAATATTAACATCATAAATTATCAACTATCTCTGCAGATACTATAAAGTGGGAATTTTCGTATGAACTTGGTTTCTTTTACTTTTTATAAATGATTTTTGTTTCAAAAGTTACCACTGTCTTATCAACTTTCTAATTCCCCCCTCAATCAAGGTCCAAAGGTTTTATCCTTTAGATGATTTGTCGTCAGTAAATAGTTTTTGTTTATTAACTCTAGCTAGGCAAGTTCTAATCTTGTTAACAAAAGGACTAAGTAGGATTATGAAGTAATAGAGACCAGCAGCCTTATTTATTGTAGCCAACAGTTAAAAGAATTAGTAAGGTTCTTTAACGTATCATGATCATGCATGTATAGAAAAGGGTATAATTTAATATGAATGATGGGTAATTCTTCAGATTGGAATAAGGTATAATAATAATAATAATAATAATAATAATAATAATAATAATGGTTTCGTATAATGTTGCACAAGGTATATATACGAATTCTAGGTAAGAAGATCAAGGCATGTATTTGGGGACCCATACATAATATTACAGATATACATATTTTATGTAAGGCACCCATACATGCAAATTTCGATCTCCAATTTTCTATTTAAATCATTGCCTATTTCCCAAGTCACCAATTAGGCACGAATTTTGAAATTTAGAACTATAAATTTTCCTTTAACACTCTAGAATTAGGCATGGCAACTGGGCGGGTATTGCATTCCTCGTCCCCGTCCCCGCCCCCAAACCCGCTCCCTACCCCCGCCCCCGTTCCCCGCCGGGTTTTAAAATCCATCCCCATCCCCGCCCCCGCTCGGGATCGGGTTTTTCCCGCCCCGTCCCGCCCCTCCTATTTAATTAAAATTTAAAAAATAAAAAAAAATAATATAAATTTTTTTATTGAAAAATCAGAAAAAAAGTTAATTATGTAAAAAAAATAATAATAACAAATTCACATTTAAAATAGGGAATCATAATTTTAAAATTACAAAACAAAATAATCAATTCAATATAAAAAAATTAGAAAATAAAATATTTTTTTATATTTTTTTATTTTTTAATATTATTTATTATGGGGTGGGGAGCGGGGGCGGGGGCGGGGGCGGGGGCGGGGCGGGTATCAGTAACCCCATACCCGCCCCCGTCCCCGCCCCCGCTTTTGGCCACTGAGGAAAACCCGAACCCGAAAAATTCAATTTTTCCCCATTAAAATCGGGACGGATTCTGGCGGGTACCCACGGGTTCGGGTCCCGCTGCCATGCCTATCTAGAATAACCCATCTCAATACTCGGTGAAGATAAAAATATATGACATGATAAGATTTAGCCAGAAAATATCTGATATGTAAGGTTCAACTACTTCTGATATGTAGGAAAGCTCGTATTATTTTGGTATAAAAAATTTATAGCCATCATAAATTAATAGCAGACATATAACACCAAATTATTTCCTAACAACAGATCTTGTTTGGAGAACGTATATGCTAGTATTTGTCACAAAAGACTTCTAACAATATTACTTCTAAGTTCTAAGCACTGTTTTGGATTTATAAGCCTTTTCTGCAGTAGTATACTTGCTTGGTTAAGCAGCATTCATATATATATAATTGAAAGGTTAAGTCTACACGAGAAACAAGATTGATTTAGTAATAAACAAAAAAATAAAGAAAAATAAATTATATGTTTTGAACATTCTTGCTAACAAAAAAAATTAATAATATCTAACAATTAATATTTATTAGTATTTATTGATAAAAAAATCCAAAAGATAGTAAATTACGCTGATGGAGCACTTTTAAATTCTAATTTAGAAACATGCAAAAATGATGTTGTTGTGCCTAAGAAAATATAAAAGGAAGCCACGGATACCTGGGAACAACTATTTCCAGATTTTGCTATTGGTACTACTCCTGTGAAAATTTTCTTTTGTTTCTTTTGCCCACTATCAGATCATTTCGTGACTGTTGCTTTCTTCACTTTCTAAGTTGTTTCCTGTACTCTTTTCTGAATTTTTTTTATCTCCAGAATGATCATTGAGGAAGAGTCCTGTCGCAACGGTAAAATTGTGTTTTGATGACCTATTGATCATCCGGACAATGAGGTTACATGATTTACATCTCTGGAGTGATCATTCTAGAATCCAAACAGATAATATATTTGGTAATGTAATTTTACATTCCAAATTGACCATTTCAGAAGGGAAAAAAAATTGCAGAAAACAACCGGGAAGTGGAGGAAGCAATACTGCAATAGCCTCGTTTTATTTGCTCGTGAATTGAAGCTCCATTGTTTAAACTTCCAAAATGAACAGCTTTGCGCTCTCGGCTCAAGTTCTGGACCACCAATACATGTGTATAAAACACGCATTTATGTCATTAATATATCAACAATTTTAGCTTTTAATTAGCATTATACCATTTAGTATATGTACATAACTTGAGATAATTGGGTGTACATAATCATTTTTAATATATATATATATATATATATATATTAACCTTATATATGATTAAAGCTAGAATAAATACAAACAACATTCTACCTAACACTATTATTAATTGAAATTAATTAAAAAGTCACAAAATTATGAGTAAATTTACTAATAAATAGAAAATGAAATTCACGTACAATTTCAAGGACCCAATTAAAATTTAATTAATAAAAATATTTAAAAGAAGTTTTGTCTGTTAGCATTACTGGAGTGATCCTAATCATATATGATTTCCCCACCATAAACGTCAGAGCTCAGAGGAACGAAGAATATCCGTTAGTAAACCAAAACAACGAAGAATGACTAAAGGAGTAGAAAGATGGACAATAAAATACCTATTATCTATGGAAATTCTACTAGTGCTATCGAACGTAGGACTACAATTGCAAAAACCAAAACCATTTTTAGTTTCTACTTTCTACACTTTTATTGGTAAGTAAAATATATACGGCTACATACATACAAAACATTCCTTTCAATCCAGTATTGAATTCTTGTCATCAAGCATCTGCAAAATGACCACATGTTATATTTTCTGTCAGAATGTAATGGAAGTTTGTCAGATTTAGAGACTGCTTGTTCTATATTTTAAGCGCATTCAAAAGCTATGGGTTTGATTTTAAGACTCGGCACGATTGATTAAGGATAGACAATGAGTGGTGTTGACTCAAACTTGTATGAAGAATATATGGTGTAAAACACGGATTTTTTTTCTCTTTTCCGGATAACTTCTTTGGTGCAATTTGAAATGTGAAAAAGGTTTTACTATTTTGTATAATTCATCATATATCACATCAAGATGGTAAACCGTATGTCATATAATTGAGAAGGCATACATTGAATGAAACAGAAAAAATTTCATTTTGCCCTCAATTAATGATTGGAAAATGTTTGATTACTACCTATATACTCATGAGTACCTAGAGAGATGAAATAAAATAAGAACATGATAGATTTATAAAAGATATGACAAGAGAGCTAAAAGAGAAAAGAATTATGTTAAATAGGTGCTTATTATAAAAGGATGTAAATATATCATTACTTAATTTAACACTTCTAATGTTTTAAACAACTCATTTACATCTCTCATTCACTTTATTTAAGTTATGAGTAGTGATACTTGGAAATTCAAGTATTTTAGATACCTCATTGACATACCTTTTATATGTGTTATCTTGAAAAATTATATATGGACACCTAATATGTCAATAGACACTTAATGAAAGAAGATAAAAGCAAAAAATAAAAATAAAAATCATAAGTTTTATAAGTAAAAAAGAGAGAAATAGTGAGAAATCAGAAGTGTTTGTTAGATGTTTAAAAAACATAAATATTTATATATCAAATTACTTTACAATAATCAAATCGCCACTACCACCTAACTATACAAAGGAAAGGAAATTTAGGAGTATACTTCATTGTGGTACGTGTTAAGAGCAAGCACATTAAGAAACTCAAATTTTAAAAGAAAAAAAAAAGATAGGCAAACATCCAAAGAGTGCAATACTCCCATTAGACACCCCCTTAGTTGTCTTTAAATATATTATTTTATTACCTCAACTATTAATTAATAATAAAAACAAAATAAAAGATAAAATTGACAATTAAAAAAAGAATGAAAAGAAGGAAATGAAAGTTACTCTTGTATGCAACAATTGAAGATGAGGAGTTGATTCTTCTATACATTGTTCGCACCCATCGGACCATGCAAGGGAGGAGACCTAGTTCTCCTTCACATTCATTTTAGTGATCTAGTCGTCGATATCAAAAGGAGTTTGTGTAGTTGTTATGTTTCTCTTTCTCATTCATCAAAGGTGGTTTAGTTGTCAACATCATAAGTGTCTCTCTCATTTCATTCTTAAAAAATCCAACCAAAAATGTTTTCATTGTGTGTTTTTATCTTTTTGTAAACTTACTAAGTGACCCTTAATCAAAGGTGTAAATGATTTTATTGCAACTTTCTCAAGAAATTAAAGTTGTTTGCTTTCTCTTTTTTTATATTTAATTTTTCTTAGTACCTTTTTCCCATTTTTCCCTCAAAGCTAATCATTTTTTTGAATTATGGCCAAAGATGGATCCATAAACTAAGATACAATCTGGGTTTTGTTTTGCTTTGCTTTGTTATTCTTGTTCTTTTATTATCTAATTTTAAGTTAGTTTGATCCATTCCTATGTATTATGATCTAGAGTTTGATTGTTTTCCATTTGATCTAGTAAAAGACTTCATAAATTTTCAATTTTTAGTGGAGATTATGTGAAGTAACTATAAATAGTTATTTCTGTTTTATACATTTTTTAGAAAAATTATTAGTATGAGAAACAAGTTTTAGTTTTTCAAATGTATTAATCATAGATAGCTTAATTAACCTTTGGGGATTAATATAGTTAACAACTTTCAAATAACTTTGGTCGTACCACTTGTAAGCATCTTAATATATAGGATATTGTTCCTACTATAGGATCACTACATATGATGTATGTTTGCTTTGATGTGGATCTAAACATTTACGGTTTACGTCTTTAATAGGTGTCTGGATGGGTGAAAAGGAAAGGGCGTTGTTCATATTTTATTTCTTTTATTTTTATCCAAATGTCTCGATGGGTGGTCATTTTGCTAATACAATTGCAATCCGAACGTGACAAGTGCTGTGATATGTGCCTAGCACATCATGTTTCCAAGCTCAATTAAGCCATCAAATGCATCATTTTATATGATAAATAGCTTCCTTTTGGTATGAATATATCTTATATGTTTTAATGAGGTGTTTGGGTCTAGAATTGAGGTTTAGCAGGTGAAAATAACCATTTTTGGAAGTCCACGCCTCAAGCTTG
This sequence comes from Glycine tomentella, assembly GCA_007407185.1. Taxonomy (NCBI): domain Eukaryota; kingdom Viridiplantae; phylum Streptophyta; class Magnoliopsida; order Fabales; family Fabaceae; genus Glycine; species Glycine tomentella. The sequence goes on from PYAF01003201.1 coordinate 1,342,684, forward strand.
AAGTCCCACGCTCCAAGCGTGGGTAGGAGCCTTGTTTTGCATTTCTGGCTGGAAGTTCAAGCCCCAGGCGTGGGATCCCACGCCCCAGGCGTGGGAAGCTGCCTCTAAATGCCATTTTCTCTGGTCCTCCAAGCTCCAGGCGTGGGAAGCCACGCCCCAGGCGTGGGACTCTGCTGCTTGCGATTTTTGAGAGCTGATAAGGGCAAAATGGAAGTTTCACTTACCCTCTTATAAATACTTGAACCCACAACATTGAGGGGGCACCTCTGAGCACGAAAATCACTCACCAAAGGAGGAGAAGAGGCTTGGGAGCTTTGCTAGGGCTTGGGGTTGAAGGGAAGAGGGTTCTTCCCTCTTCCCTTTCTCTTTCTCCTTGTACATATCTACTTTCATGCTTCTTTTTGGTTGTACCAAGGCCATCCCTCTGAGGTTTGGTTAGTTTCCTTTTGTATTTTAGGGCAAACATTCTATGTAACTTTCATTTGGAATGGAATGAATGCTATTGTTCCTTTATGCTATGTTATTTTGCTGCACTTTGCTTGAATGCTTCCATCTCTTCTCTAGACGTAGCTAACCTAGTTAAGAGCTTAGAGCTAGGGTTCACAATAGACATATTGGGGCTCTAGTCTTGGAACCAAGTGTGGTGACTTGCTAACATCACCTAGGAATAAGGATGGGTGCTCGTAGCTTGGGTTTGTTGTGTGTTTGCCTAATGCTTAACGAACCGAAGATCACTAAGAGATTAGGGTTGGAGTGTGAGTTAAAGAACTAAGTGGCGAGACATCCAAGCTTAGTCAATATCAGAAAACACACTAGCTAAATAGGTAGTGTAAATGAATGTTGCAATTAATCCATGAAGAATGCTAGGAATGTTAAGTGTGAGTCCCTAGTTACCTTAGGTTGCGTTTGGTACACCCATTATCCATTTGTATATAACACTTTATGTTTTATGTTTATCTTTAGCTTTTGCATTTACTTCGCACAACAACAACATCGCTCTCAAATACCTTTTTGTCATCCAACCTTGGGATACGATTTATGATTTAATTGACCAAACAATCCTCGTTGGGAACGACAAATCCCTTTCTTATCACTTTATTACTTGAAACTCACAACTATATTGTCAGAATGAAATAGAAACAAAACTATAAATATCACTAACAAATATTAATATAAGAGGTGGTCATGATGGTGAAACCAAACTTTCATAGTAAATATGGAACCCAAGATTAGAACTAATCCTAGGACAATCGCACCTACCATTATTCAAGTTAAACAGAACTAATTTGGAGGAACGACTGGGTACCAACATAACAACACCATCTTCTGAAATGCACAACAAGTCAAGCGTGAGATGCGATCTAAAATCATAGGAATCGTGAGGGAGCATCATCAATTTAGTCCAAGTCCAATCACCTACAACAAAGTGAGAGATCATCGTCAATTTAGTCCATGAGTCTTGAAACCCATACTCCTTCATGAGCCACACAACCCACTTAAGTTCCTTTGACTCCAAGAAAGAAACACAGAGACAGTCACGCAGGACATGTAGCATAGGAATGCCAATACTGACTCCGTCCCAATCAGGAAGCAACAATTCACCACATGTCTCCGTCCCCAAATCGAAGGAAAGAATCACCCATTGATCACCTCTCATAGATATCCAATTAAGAGTGCCACTCACAAATTTTCTAAGCTCTGCACGGGACGCGACCGGAAATTCTGAATTACCTTGCAAGAATTTGATCCAAAGGTATATATTTTGGTCACAATTTCAGGATAACGACTTTCCACAACTAGCAACTTGTATTTGTCATTCACGTGATCATAGCCAAAACCCCAGTGAGCAATAATCTTAGGATGACTAGCAATACCGATTGGCATTGCTTTAGATATCAATCCGATCGAAGGGTTCCACAATTTGACATAATATAGAAGATAATCATACACACACAGTAAGCCATTGCAGGAACCTAGAATGATGCAACAGTCACCAATTGTCCAGAAGGATAGGGGTTTAGATGGGTTTGACGGGTTTTGGAACAGCGACTGCACAGAGAATGATAGGATTTTACGGAAATCGGCGGTGAGAAAGACCAATCGTTGGTTGGGCATGTTTGGATTTGCAGTTGAGGTGCGAAGGTGGTCTTTGGCGAATTGGGGATGAGAGATTAGGGTTTTCCATGACTTGCACACACACTTGAATTGCAGAAGCGATCTCACCGGCAGCCTGAGGAGAATCTCGAAGATCAGTTCATCTGGTAAGATCGACAATCCAGGGCACTCATCGCCAGCTAGAGAAAGAAGCTCGGTTGTCTTGCCCATGGTTTTCCAGCGTCGTTCAGTACAAAAGGTGTGTGGTTTTGGTGATCTTATTCTTGGCAAAGAATTGCAGAATTCTCTACTTCTTGCTTCAAATATATCTATAATTATTGCGAATCGTCAAATCAAATTACTTTATAACTCTCACATCAAAATTTTATATTTCATGATAATTATTCCAGTTTAACATCAATGAACGAATATTAATTTAAAAATAATGAGAAATAATTTAATACTAAATTAAAATTAAAATTTTGATTTTAAAAATAATTATTTACCACTAGAATAGGATTGAAGCCTTATTGCATTTAGACGCAGAAGGACAACCACTTTAACTTTAGTCTCTAACCCAAAAAAAAATATTTACTTTTAAAATATTTATTTACATTTAGATGCAGAAGAACAATCAATTTAATTTTGGTCTGTAAATTGATTTTTTATAATTTTTTGTTCAAAATAATTTTATGTTACAATTTATATTGTTCATTATAAACTTAAAATATAATTTATATATTGAAATATATTTATTTATTATAATGTTTAATCAATTTATAAATTAAAAACTATTTATATGTCTGAATATTAATTATAATAAATTAAATATTCCCAATTACAATATATAGACTAAAATATTAATTAGTTAGGTTTATTTTCTCTTTTAATCACCTATTTTTTTTATAATTTCACAAATTTTATCATCCAACTATAAAAATTGTGTATTTTATTTTTCAAATTTTTTATTTTTTGAACATTTTATCACCTAATATTTTTCACATAGATTTATAAATATCACACTTAAAAGAATAAGTATAAAATTATATCTAACTAATATAAATTTTGTTTCTAATATTATTGATAAGTATTGTTCTTACCGAAATTTAGAAATATTGTGTACTGAGCTGGACGGTCCAAGTAGGTTTCAGATCCTCAATGACGAATGATGTGTATGGACAGGAGTTCTTGTTATTTGTGAGGATGCGATGTCACAAGAAGTATAATTGAATAATGAGTTATGGAATGTTATAATATGGTTTTAGAGAGAAAATGTATATATAATGTGGAATGTGTTTGTTTGTTAATTAATATGTGGACAATGTAAATAAACAATATGAGATAGTTATATAATTCAAATAAGGAATAATGTGTACCTTCAAGATATTATATTATTTCTAAATAACTAACAACTTGTTTGTTGATAATTAATTAGAGATATAATAAGAGAGAAAGTTGTTATACTTATTTAAATAAATAGATAAGATATAAGATTGGTTTAGTGTAAAGCAAAAAGAAAAGATTTTTTTTTTATCAGTTTGAATGTTCTTGCTAACAAAAAAAACTAATAATATTAACAATTAATATTTACATATAAAAAAAATCTACATGATAGAAAATTACAAAATTACACGGATGAACCACTTTTAAATTCTAATTTAGAAACATGGAAAAATGATGTTATTGGGCCAATGTTGTTGGGCCTAAGAAAATATAAAAGGAAGCCATGGATATCAGGGAACAACTATTCCCATTTTTTTGCTATTACCACTACCAATCCTCTGAAAATTTTCTTTGCCCACTATCAGATCATTTCGTGCCTGTTGCTTTCTTCATTTTCTAAGATGTTTCCTTGTAACGACCTAAATTATTCTAGATATTGTATTTTAAATTGAATTTAATTACTAAGAATTGTTGGATAATAACAATTTTTTTATTGAATTTAATTACTAAGAAATCGTTAGATAATAACAAATTTTTCTGAATGTATACTAATATAAATTTTTAACGTAAAGATAAACTGTTATATATTACAAACAGTTATAGTTCTTATTACAAAAGTTAACAAGTACAAGCTTTTCCAAATAAAAGTCTACTTCATATCTCTATTTCTATGCCATCAACGAACCAGGTCATCAAGGAGATTGAACCTTGTTGCCATCTAAAAAAAATAAAACAAATCTAGTGAGAAATAAAATTTCTCAGTAGGCAAAAGCTAAACCATCAAACACGTTAGTAAAATCCTCAATATATTCAAAACAAAATCCATAAAATTAGGCAAACTATATGAATGCATGAAATGAACTATCCCAGAGTGCACATGACCACTACATATCGTACTGTATGTAGCTACACTTTGTACTGAGTGTAGACACCGCGATCGTCTTACGCAAACATGCATGAATTATGCCATATCCGTGCACTTGGGTATTGCATATCGTATTGTATGTAGTAGTATCAACTACTGTTTCACAAATCTCGTACTGGACTTGGAAACAGAAATCAACATATCATCACATCAAATTCCATCATTTTCATCAAGAACAAAATCCATGAGTAAATATATAGAACCTCATGAAAAATATTTCCATCATAACATCATATGTACCAACAATATGGTTAGGCTAACATAAACAAAACCATAACAACTCAGGCATGATAATTGATTATTGTTAAGCTACATAAAAATCATATTAGTTATCTAACTAATAAACCATCAAATATCTTTTAATTTTTAAATTTTAAGTTAATTTATTTTATTTTATTTTATTTTTATTATTATATATATATATTTTCTTTTTTTCGAAATGGCCGAGTTGGTTGTAACTGGGTTGTAGGGTTGATTGTAGTTTGAATGGTTGGGTTGGTTGTAGCCTGGACGACCGTGTCCGGGTTGGTATAACCAAAAATGGTTATGTCCGAGTTCATATAACTAAAATGGTTATGTCTAGGTTCATATAGCTGAAATGGTTATGTCCGGGTTCATCTAGCTGAGATGGTTATGTCCGGGTTCATCTAGCTGAAATGGTTATGTTCGGGTTCATATAGCTGAGATGGTTTTGTCCGGGTTCATATAGCTAAGATGGTTATGTCCGGGTTCATCTAGCTGAAATGGTTATGCCCGGGTTCATCTAGCTGAGATGGTTTTGTCCGGGTTCATATAGCTAAGATGGTTATGTTCGGATTCATCTAGCTGAAATGGTTATGTCTGGGTTCATCTAGCTGAAATGGTTATGTCCGGGTTCCGGGTTCATATGGCTGAAGTGCAGTAAAATAATAAAAATAGCCCGAATATCATCAAAATCACCTACAACTTTAAAAAGATATCTAATCAATTAATCATATAAATACTTAATTAAAGATTAAAGCCTAGCCTACCTCAAGTAAGTTGGATTTTTGAAATGAACAGAGTAGATGATTGTCCTTCCAGGAAGAAAGTCTTTACGTAGAAGAAAGAAGAAATGAAAGTATATAAGGCAGTAAAAGTGAGGTTACGGTCTAAGTAATTAAGGAAATGAAATGTGAAAGTAAATCACCCAGTGAAAAGATTACAGGCCGTGAGGGAGAGTTTAGGAGCTAGAGTTTCTTGTGTAAATATTTTGGAAGTTCAGCAGCTATTTATAGTAGTTTATTTAGTTAGATATTAAGTGAATTAATTAGATTATAACTGGGTTAGAATTTAGTTTGGTTACAAAGTAACCATCCTTGAAGATATTTATCCTAAGTTAATTATGACAAATATTCATTCATTTATGGCATGAGGTACGTGGAAGTTTTTAAAGGGTATGAACTAGTTACACCTGTCCATATACATGTACCATATAAAGCACGATTCTCTTCATTTAATGCCTCTAAAAATTATCTCTTAGCCATACTTAATCTTCTGCCATGTGTATTACATATTTTCCTAAAAAGTTTACGTGTAACTTGTGTGTACGATCTAAATTAGTAGAATGACACGTGGCCACCTCATAAATGTCAATGTACACCTGGTCACCTCATAAATGTCAATGTACAGTGGTCACCCTTCATGTCAGCATTGTTCCATTAGTAGGCTCTTATTCAGTCTCTAGGTGCCAGCCCGGATACAATGTTCGGGTTTCTTGCTACAGGAGCACGGACGTCGACCCTATACAGGAGGGCGGACATCAGCTTATCTTATTCATTGACTTTACCTTGACTCCATTATTCCAAAAATATTTATGTTGCTGAAGGATTAGAAATATTCATGCACATTTGGATTTATTCCAATTTGGGTAGTTAAAATTTATCCTTATTCTTCTTAAATCCTATTATTTTAATTTAATCATAAATATAAACTAAAATATATTTTTTGAGGATGTTACATTTCCTTCTGTACTCTTTTCCGAATGTTTTTTATTTTATCTCCGAAGTCATCATTCTAGAAGCTAAAAAGATAATATATTTGGGAATGCAATTTTACATTCCAAATTGACCATTTCAGAAGGGAAGAAAAAAAAAACTACAGAAAAACAACTGAGAAGTGGAGGAAGCAATAGCCTCGTTTTGTTTGCTCTTTGAATTGAAGCTCCATTATTCATCCTTCCAAAATCAACAGCTTTGCGCTCCAATTCTCTTTCTTTTATGCATTTGTTATCGTAATCCTCCCTTCTCTTCTTATTTGCAGGGTTTCTCAAAGTGCCAATGCTTCCGAAATCAAAAAAGCTAACTACAAACTCTCCTGAAAGTAGTATGTGTTTCTCTTATTATAGCTTCTCCTTATTTCGCTTTCTTTTACTCTCTTTGTTTTGTTTTTTGGTTTTCTTGTTTAATTCAGTCACCCAGATACTCACAAATAATATTATTAGTACATTCTAAAAGTATTTACATAAATTGAATTTCAAAAACCTATAGTATACTAATAACAAGTAATCTGTATTTAAAAGTAAATTATACAAATCTTACAGTACTCATCTTCCTTCCTTTTTAAAATTTACACAAATATCTTCTAAGTTTAAAAAATTACACACATTTTTTCTTAATTTTTAAAACTTACACAGCTTCTTTTAAATATATTTGATATTAATAAATTATATATGACTTATTTAATTTGTAACTTTTTTTAAATGTTATTCTATTCCTCCTTCATGTATATGAGAAAATTTTGATAAAAAAAAAGTTATAAAGAAAAGTCCAAACCAAATCATTAATGTTTCAACGTACGAATCAGCTGAGTGAAATCGAAGGTTATTGTAATTTCCTTTATATATTATATGCACATGTAAATACTAAATAGCATTTACTAAAAAAAAGAAAAACGAATTAATTATTAAGAAATAGTCAACTCAAATTCTCTCAACATTTACTTTATATTTAGATGGAAGTACACAACAAAGAAATTAAAACTGCTGCACGGGAAGATAAGCATTAAGCAATAGCTAGAAGTGAGTGAGATATCCCGTAACTAAACAAAAATATTTTAAACGAACACATCAAAAAAATATATAATAAAATTACTTATTTTGTTTAGAAAAAGTATCTTTTTAATAAATAATTTCAATCAGATCCAAATATATCATAATATTTGGTGGACATCCAAATGTCTATTAACACTTAAATAAAGATTAATATATATATATATAGCAATTTAGAAATTAACCTCTAGTTATTTCCTAGCTAATTCATAGTAAAATAAAGATTAATATATATTTTATCTATTTTAATTTAATTTTTAATTTATGAATTATTTTTACTCATTTGTGCAAATATTTGTCAAGAAGCAAGGAGGTGAAACACAAGGTGTCCATTCCTTTTGCTTAAATTTGTCCAATATTTTTACTCATATTTCCTAGCTAATCCAAACAAAATAATCTTAGAGAAAGTATTTTTTTTAAGCAAAAGTATTTTTACTCATAGCCAGTTAGTTTCTGTTTGTAACTGTAATAACAAACTAGCTGTTAGTTTTAGTTTGTTGTATAACTACCAAAGCTTAACAAATAAGACTGTGTAAATAGAAGCAGGGTTACTTTCACTGTTGTATAAAATAAATTTGTATAATCATCCATCTTGTAAACAAAGCGTTGCAAAGTGTTTTCTATGATACCTGGCTTATCTTGACTACCGTTTTTATGTTAATTACGGAGGTTTATTTACTTATATAAAAACGATATTAGTTTCATTAACGCATAAAAGTATATATAAATAGTTTCATATATTATGCATATAAAACAAAGTAAGATTACTTCAAATGAAAATTCGTTTTCACACTTAAACAGTGAAATTAAAAGTAAAAGAATCTTAAATATTAGAGAACATTTTTTATCTTATTTTTATTATTTTATTTTATTTTTGTAATTCGTTCAGAACGTCGACTATGGCTTCGAATAGGTTCACGATGACATCAGAAAAACACGAGAGAAATAATGTTATTTTAATGTTTTAATCCATGAGAAAGGATATTTTTAATGTTTTTAAAAAATAGCAAATAAATGTTTTTTTAAAATTTTTAAAGAATGAATTGATTGATTAAAAAATGTCACGTAGGCAGATGGGTGGACATTACTGTGCAGTGGTTCGTGTATCATAGTTCCAAATTTTATGATACATGGCCTAATGTGACCTGCAAAATCATTTGACAACAAGTAATTTTATGTGAGATCAATGCTACGAAAAAAGAACAAGATAATCTGCTCAGCATAAAACGTTATCCACTTAATATTTGTTCCAACTTAAGAACTAGGTTTTGAGAAAGACAGAAAATCAAAGCAGCACATCGAACTTAAATCTCTGACTTAACGTCATATTTAATCACTCAATAAGTAAGTTTAGCACTGATAGCTAATACCTATTTAATAATCTCTAGTATAGACTATAGAGTCGACTTTTAAAGGTCTAATAATGTAGCTTATTTTCATCTTAGACTTACGCGACAATTTGCTAATATAAAAAATCTTAAAAAAGAAATCGACCTATTTGTATTCAAATTCGTTTCTTTCTTGCCCAAATTAAGATTTAAGATAAGAAGTTGCTTGCAAGGTTCAAAGAGCGAATAATTTACAGAACTCCCAAACTATCATTTATCCCAATAACCAGCAATTGGATACAACTAAAAGGATTTTTTTTAATCTAGGTAAACTAGTCCAAATCAAGACAGTGTTAGTTTAATTTCTCCTCTAGAAATTTTACTTAAGGGGGAAAATACCTTGATGATGAATTTCAACTAGTATCAACCAACACTTGATGGTACATAGTGTGCCCTCAAGAATCAGGGTGGTTCTTTCTTATTTTTTGAAGTTGCAGAATATAAAAGTGAAGACTAGATCGAGAGAACAAAATAAGGTTTCTCGAATAGAATTGGTAACTACAAATTGAGCAGTCTTACACTTCACACTGTAATACAAAATAAGGTTCAGATGTCAACATAGCCCAAACCAGATTTATGCAGAGTAAGGAATGAAAGAAAATAATAGTTTGACAGAGCTGTGTCCTAATAATGGATTACTAGCTATTAACCCACTAGTCCTAATAATTAACCTTTATGATTATCATACTGTGTCAAATTTAATTATTAAACAGTGTTGTGTTATTAGCTCAAAATTGTTCTAGTTTAGGGAGAGTAAAATAGTTAGAGTGAATTGAAACATTTAGCAACATTTAGACAAAACAAAGAAGTACCCATACCAAACAGGTTTCCTTTGTGTAATTGCATGTAAGTTATGTGTCTTAACCGAGAGGAGAAGAAGAAAAAATTGAATGGGGGAGAAAGAGTGAAACCCTCCAAGCACTAACTACAACACTAGCATATGCCAAAATCAAATCCAAATTCAGGTCGTATACCAAAATAATGGTAACAAAACTCAGCTATATATTTGTTCTTATTTTGTCATTCAACAGGACATTTGAGAAAAATAGGTATAAACCTTTGTCAACCTTAACATGAATGGTCTAATGTTTTTTAAGAATAAACATAGCAAATAGTTTACAAGTTGCTCAAATTCCAATAGGGATTTTTAAGATAAGAAAACTTCACAGGGGGCTTATTCCTATCCTTAGAAAACAATATAGGATGTGAGTTGTGATGAAATTGAATACAATCCATTTTATCTTAGAGTGTAACCATTTAGATTGTTTTTTAACAGTGCTATATTTGAAACCAACTCGTCCTATGCCCTTAAGGCATTTCTTATACTGTATAATCAAAATGGTTTACAAATTCATCATAAAAAACAATGAAGATAAAGACATGTATATAGAAGCCTATTTTCTGAATCTTAAAATAACCTATAAACTATGAAGAATAGATTCAATCATCTTTTGAGTGTATGTCGTTGGTAACTTTTAATTTTTGTATAAGAACACCTTTTGCTGGGATCCAAGTAAACCATGCTTTGTTTTAAAAATGTGCAGTCTTTGGATCAACCTAGAATTTACTTGAGTATCTTGTGGTCAAAGTGTATAGTTTTAAGTCTTAACAGATTCTCTTTCACGACATGCGTTAGTTGTGTTAGATTGTCAATCGGATAGTTATGTTTGTGATTGGCTTTCTATACTCTTTATATTTAGTGAGTTGTGGGTATGTCATTAAGGAATACTTTTTACTAAATACTAAGGTTTAGGCGATTCTAATGAGGGTGAAGTGTTATAATTTCCAGTCTTATATGTTTGAAATATATACACATTATTGAAGACTAATTTTTATTAGAAATCTGATTAACTAAAATTAATAGAGTTTTTTATTTCAATCATTTTTTTAATTTTTATATATCGACAAGATTTGAATCTCGAAAGTTTTTAAAGAATTTAAGTTAATATTTTACTTATATTAAAACAATATAATCTCCAATCTTTTATGAGAAATAAATGATAATGTTAAAAAAATACTATCATTTATTCCATATAAAAAAAATCAGGAGTTTTGATCAATATTTTTTTTCGAAAAAAATTAAAATTGTTTTGATTAATATGCAATGATGAATAAAACTTTGGGTACCACCTGTAAGCAGCTTATGGTGGATATTGTTACTATTATATTATTAGGATCTTCACATATATATGAAGTATATGTTTGCTTTGACGTTGGTCTAAATATTCACGGTTATGTCTTCAATGTTGGATATGGCTCATCTTTCGCAGTCAGATGACAACCCTTCTTGTTGACGGGGTCAGTAGAAAGCCAACTGGGAGCCTCTGATTATTTGTAATATTTTTACTTTTATTAGTAGTTTGGGCTAGGGCCCATGAATAGCTGCTGTTAGGGTTTCTTTTAATCCTATTTATATTCCCTTGTAAACCGAGTGACTTGTAACGAGCGGCGGTGAGGTGATTATAGTATAGACAAGCTGGACGTAGCCTACATTGGGTGAACCAGGGTAAATTACTGTGTCATATCTCTCTTCCCTACTCTCTTTTCTGTTTTACGTTTTGTGTGTGATTGTCGATTTCCAACATTCAACACGTGTCTTGATGGGTGAAGAGGAAAGGGTGTTGTTCATATTTTATTTTATTTTGGTCCAAATAAACCATATACCTAATATATTTATAAATTAAGGATTTAATTAATTTAAATATAACAAATAAGTGAAATAAGTTTAGGCAAATTAGAGCTAAAACTGAGAATTTGATTCAACATTACAAATTTTCTAAATCAGGAAGACAAATATTATAGATTAGACAAAATAATAGGACAAAAATTATATTTAAATCTTTAATTATATAAACATATATGATCATAAAAATAAAGAACCATTGTGTTTGAGTTATAAAAAAATATTGTGTTTATTTACATGATAATCGATTTTTCTTACAATATTTAATATGACAAAATGCTCAATATTCTATGATAATATTAATTGATAAAAATTAACAATGATTAAGTTTTTGCAAAACATATTCTTGAGGAAGAACGAAATTTTTTAATTATGACTAAGTTTTTTTAAAGATAAATATATATCAACTTTTGGTTGTAGTTTGTATTGAACATTTTAGTATATTAACTTATTAATATATGAACCATTAGATTTAACCTAATAGCACGGATAAGGTGCCAATTTATACTGAACTAGACAATAGAGAAAAAGGTGCTGAAAGATAAAAGAGAGGAATAATAACTTTATATAAAAATTATGATGAGACAAAAAAAATAATATCACACAGTTGTTTGTTAAAAGAGTATCCAAATATCATTGAGCTTTCTAAATTTATTTTATTTAAGATGACAATAAATTAAGTGTAATATATTTATATTTATATTTTAAAGAAATAGGAGTATGTGTTTTATTATAATAAAAAATAATATAATATTTGTATCTCTCAAATATAGTAGGATAAAATTAAGATACTATAGTAATACCATTTTTTTAATAGAAATTTACAAAAAAAAAACTAAGAAAATGTTATGAAGTATCATATAGTGAAATCTTTTGGAGAGCAAAGTAAATCTTCTAACATAACCGAAGTAGAGAGTGCAATATGTGCATCACACGAAATAAAAAAAAAACTGTAACTTAGTAAAAAAATAATAATATTATTAGTACACTACAAAAAAATATATTTTTTGTGACATTTAATTTGTGGCGGTCCTTAATAACCGCTAGCAAATGTTTTTTTTAAATGATGTCCCAATTGGGCTCATGTCTTCGGTCCATTAACTTCTTCGGGTCTGATCTCAAGTGGCAATGTAGGTCAGAGAGAAAACAAGGTCACGTCCGCTATGTATTATACACGAAGCAAAAACCCTAGCTTCTTCACTATCCTTCTTCCATCACGCAGCACAAACACACAGAGTTCATCAGAATGGGAAGGGTGTTGGGTCGGTGTTCAAGTCCCACACTCACCACCGCAAGGGTTCGGAGAGGTTCCACAGCCTCGACTTTGTTTCGGTACCAATTTTCTCATCTTTTTTCTGTGTTCTTCACATGAATTGCAATTTAAAAATTTATTTCTTAGAGGTTTTTAACTTTTGGTTTTGGCTTGGATGCTTGCTTAGTGGGGAAGTTCTGGAATAATGAAGGGATTTGGAAAACATGGAAAAAAAAATACTTCGCTTTAAAGGAAATGGTAGTGACGATGCCATTCCAATATTTGTCAAGCACACTGAAGCCATCCTTGATGAAATTGACAAGACAGTAAGTGTTTTTAACAACTCATCATGATTTTCATTTTTTTGGCACAAGACCATAATGTGGTCTGCCGCGCAGGAGGAAGTTGAAATGGAAGATGTGGAGGAGGAACTTGTTTTGGACATCGATGCTTGTGATAGGAAAGATCCACTTGCAGTGGTTGAGTACATAGATGATATATACAGTTTCTACAAGGATATTGAGGTAACAATTCAATTTTTATGCAGATACTGATGCATCATCAACAACTTGTTTTTGATTTTCTCAGCTGTCTTAGATTGCTCCTACATCAGATATTGAATTAAACACCATGAAATTGACATATTCCAGGGAAGTGTGAATAAAAAGCCGAAAGAAAACTATGAAGAATTGACATTACCTGAGGACCAAGGTAGCTCCCAACGTGCCAACCAAATTAATGGCCATTTCACATTTGTTTGAAGTAAGGTGTACTCTTGTTCTATACTTCTATTCCATACCTTTGAACAATTAACATAGAACAATATTAGAATTTTTTCTGTTAAGATTGTAATACAACCCCAAAAGTTCAGTTATCTTCTATTTGAGCAAGTGATCAAACAAAGAAGAGAAAATATCATGTCATAATTTGGTTATGATCACTAGATAAGAAATACTATACATGTTAGAATTTTAATTGGCATTATTGCTCATCATATATCTTCCATTTTGGCCATAAATCATCATAAATAGAAGTGGTGTGTGTACCAGAGAGTTAGATAGTAAGTTACAAATTTCTAGCATCCAAAATTAGTTGGTAACACTAAACCAAAAATAAATAAATAAATTCTTGAATCATGTAATTTATCATCACAAACTTGTGTTCAATGTCTAAAGATAAGAAGTATTATATATATACCATGGAACTTCTGCTTGGACCTTTGGGCTACTGAAAATTTCAGTAGCTCTGTGTCTCTTGTTTGCTTGAAAAAAAAAAATCAAAGTGTAATTTGGTTACTTTTTCCTTCTATTTTTATTCCAGCTTCAAAGAGAGCATTAACACCCTTAATTGCTGCCAGGCATCTCCCTGAAACAAATGCTGGAACTGTTATGAGTCATTCAGGTTTAGTGGTAGGGAATGAACTCAAAGATTTGTATTGATGTATCTCAAAAGTTGCCCTCTTAACATAAAAGTAGATTGCTAAATACTTGTGTCATTACAGTGGAACTTTGCATTCAAAATGCATGTGGGATTCCCATTCCCTTGTGTACTGAAAAGAGAGTTTGGTAGTTCTTAGAGTTGCATACTACACAATATTATGGCCAAAAATCAGTTAAGTTAAGGAATAGTTTAATGTGTAGTTTTAGGGAGGAAATGAAATAATGGAAAATTGTACTACCAGTCCTCCTCTGTCCTTTCTATTTTTTATAGAATCAAAATGAGTATCATAGAAGAAAAGGGAAGGACTTAACCAAAGTGGCTAAGGATGTCTGGAGATTTTTTTTTTTTTATCACAGATAGACATTAATCTATTCAATAAGTATAAATGTATAATGGTTTTATATATGATATATATATATATATATATATATAATATTATAATATAACTCTGGACCTATGCCCTGGAGATTAACTCCAACAGAGGTTAGGCAGTGTGAAACTTGCTACACAATGTCATGGTGCTGTACTTTCTCTTGATTTATTTTGCAGTGAATTTAGCCTATGGATACTGGTTCGAGGGACGTTTTTATGCAGCTCTAATATCTCTAGTATGTATGTTGTGGTTTCATTTTAGGTTCATCTCAATACAAAATTTTTCTTTTGAATATTATAAGCTCTAAACACATGTGAATTCCGTGGAGGCATAAGATCATAAATTTTATTAGCATAATTTCTCTTGTTGCTCTGCCCATGAAGGGCATTGTCTCCCTCTATCTTCTATCACTTTCTTATCATAATAGGAAGCTAGTTAGTTTATGATTATTTAACTGTGAGGAATTGTGAGACCACATCCAAAAAGCTACTACGGTAGTTCTGGATTGAACAATTGCGGTCTTGTATCAGCAAAGACAAAGGAAATTGTCTTTTGGGAAAAATGGAAATGATGATTATATATATATATATATATATATATATATATATATGAGTGAGAGGAATATTGGATTTTAAATTTTATTATGAATGCTTAAAGCATTTCAATATATAACATATTTATATGCTAATTGTTAAATAATAAATAAATATACTATATTTTAATTGAATAAAAATTCATTTTGAAATTTAACACACACACAAAATAATGTAGATTAAAATTAATAATTTTTAAAAAATTATAAGTGTAACCAATATAGTCTACTATTGTAACCAACACATTCTATCTACATATTTAATCAACAAAGACCACTTTTTATCTACATTCTATATTGAGTACATATTTAACTGAAGGATAAGAAACCACTTCTTATCAACATTCTTTATCTTGTGAGATGTAACCAACACAGCCTACTATTTTCCCATATATTATATGTGTAAATACTATATAACCTTTCATCTCTAAATTCCATTCATTACTTTCGGTAATGGAAGGAAAGCAAATAGTTTGTTACTTATACTTTTTTCCATCTCTTTTTTACTCAAATACCCTTAATGATATTTATGTTGATTCTGCACATGTTGAAGTGGAATGCATTGATATTGGTGAACCAAGAATACTGGTATGTATCATATTGTTTGAAGGGTGTATGTAATTGTATTGATATTGGTGAACCCGAGAATACTGTAATATCTTAATTTAATTATTCTTTTAGCATTTGACTTTTACATTTTAAGAAGAATTCCTTATGTTCTGATCCTTATGTACACGTGGCATAATGTTAATTTCCTTATAACATCTATGGAAGTCATGGAAGCTCTATGCACTTATTTTTAAGTTACATAGAACATAGATTTCTTATTCCATGCATTCTTTCAAAGTTTATGAACTGATACACTAATCTTATTTCCTCAATGTGTGTGTGAAACCAAACCCATATTTTTAACGACATGTAATAGGAATGAAAATAGTAATAGAACTAATGAAAATGATTAAAATTAGAGAAATATTAATGAGATTTTTTATCAATAAATTATTGTTTTTGGCCAAAAATACTGTTTTTGGAAGAAAAAAACGCACTTTGTGGCGGTTTCTAAACCGCACGAAATATAAAACGTGAAAAATTTTAAAAAGTGAAAATAAATTTGGTGGGAGCTAAAAGTTGCCACAATTTTTCTGGCACATTTACTAGCATTCTTCTAAAAATCATCACAATTTTTTCTGACATCGTGATTTCTAACAATTGAGCTTGACTGTCAGGAATTAATTTTGTGACGATTTTTAACTATCAGAAATGAATTTTTTAGTCGTCCCAAAAATATCATTTTTTTTGTAGTGATACATTCTAGAAGTATTTACATAAATTGAATCACAAAAACCTATAGTATACTAATAGCAAGTAATCTGTATTTTAAAGTAAATTATACAAATCTTACAATACTCATCTTCCTTCTTTTTTTAAATTTACACAAATCTCTTCTAAGTTTAAAAAATTAAACACATTTTTTCTTAATTTTTAAAACTTACACAAATTCTTTTAAATATGATTCAAACATTTGATAATAATAAATTATATATGATTTATTTAATTTGTAACTTTTAAATGTCATTCTATTCCTCCTTTATGTATATGAGAAAATTTTGATAAAAAAAGTTATAAAAAAACTCCAAACCAAATCATTAATGCATCAACGTACAAATCACCTGAGTAAAATCATTAATGTTTCAACGTAAAAATAAAATTGTTAACTAACTAACAGCCGAGTAACTACCAAATTAACGGCCAACACTTATAGAACACTTATAAATTAACAGCCAAGTAAACTCCAATGACCTTAATGAAAGTCATTCTCTTTGACTACGCCAAAAATGTTGTCATTCGAACTTTCCCTATTTTTTCACATGGTTAGAAGGTGATGCACAATGGTGCGGAGGTGCAAACGTGGCACACTATGGCATGACAACTTGGTGGTACAAGTTTGAGTTTGAAGAAGCGAAGGAGGATCATATCGCCTATTTCAGAATATAATACATTTTCAGAATAGTTATTTTAGAATATGGAAACTATATTATGAAATAATTATTCTGAAAGGTATCCTATTCTAGAATAAAATACTTTTCTAGAATAATTATTCTAAAATATAGTTTTTCATATTCCATAATAAAATAAGCACTTTCAAAACCTACTCTTGAATAGGTACTATAGAATAAAAAAAAATTATTTTGAAATAGTTATTTCAAAATAGTATCTTATTTTAGTGGGTGTTTGGTAAAGAGGTATTTTTGTTTATTGGAGTCTATTGAGAGGTGCAGGTGATGAAAATGAAACATTATTGTTTCTATTCCCACTAAAAAAATGAAAAAGAAAATAATTGTGGCTCGTTTCTTAGAGTGGGACTTTATCATATGGTGAGAAACAAACACTTGTCCTTTTAGCAGATAGTACTTGCTTGAGTTACTTCTGGCTTTTGAACAATTTATGGAGACCCAAAACACTAAGAGAGTAGGCAAGCATGTGCTTGACTTTTGGGTGGTGAGTGGAGTAACAGAAATGGTCATATTTGTGTTAGTTTTCTTTTTCTACGAAGCAGAATCTCTTTGGACTTTTGGAGAACAACTCCAATCAGTTCATCAATTTTCAAAGTTTTGACTAGCACCACTCTCACTATTAACCAATTACTCCGACTAAGTGATGCTTTCACGTGGGCATGAGTAATCACACTGGGGAGATTGGTTAAGCTTCTAATAGCCATGATTTATCTTGTTCTATACATTTTTTAGTTTTAACACACGAACTCGTGATTTATTCAAACAAAAGGGACGAAATTGGGAGCACGCACGCAAGAAACCTACTTGTTGGTGGCATAGTTGACAAGGGTGGAAAAGAGAATGCCAAGGGTGATATTCAACTGGAAAAGTATATTCATTACTCCACGTATTCTTGAAGGTGCGATCTCTGAAAGAAAAACTGGCACGACCTGTTGTCATAAAAAAAATTAAAGCAACAAAGATGATTGGGTTCCAAGAAGCACTTGATATTACAATTCCATCTCATACCATTAAAATATTAGTCTAATAATTTATTTTTCCATTATAAATTGTATTACACCAAAGTCGACTTAACTTTATCGTTTTATATGGATAAGCTGTAGATAGAATTTGTGAACTACAAAAAAGAGTAGCACAAGTTGAAGTTTTGGTTGCACTTTCAATGTCAAAAAGAGATATTCTTAGCCATAAAATATAAGCGTCTTTATATAATTAAAGGAGAGAAAATACAAAGTGATCTCCATCAAGGGTCATAAACGTCAAATAGTAAGAACAATTTAAAGCATAAAAGGTGGGTTGGAATTTGAAGAAAACGATTAAGACTTTGGGAGTGCATGCCAAGGAAGCCTTTGTACAATTACCAATAAAAACTATTGGCCGGTTTTAATTAACTTGCCTTCCATTGAAGCACGGTGTGATTCATTATTTTTGGTGGTCGCAGAAGCCCTCACTTGGAGGATGATGTTGAATATTCCATCCTACAATATGATGATGATTCTATAGCGATAGAAGAAGCCACTTTTGAACATTTATGGGTTTACAAGTCAATTTTTACAAAAGTGTTGTCATGGAAATAAAAATGAGCATATTTTCTACAAGCAGCAGGTAACTTCCTTCACTGCAATCCCTTTCACGTTCCTTGGGCTTCCAGTGGGGTGTAATCCTAGACTATCTAATTAATACTTGGGATCCAGTGGTGAGCAACTTTCAGATGAGGCTGGCAACGTGGAAAAGCGGGAAGCTATCCATTAGAGGAAGATTAGTCCTTAATTATCAAATTAGTCCTATCCAGCATGCAACTATACTTCTTCTCTTTCTACAGAATTCCAAAAAATGTGCTCCAAAAGTTGATTGCGATCGAAAGGAATTTCTTATGGAACGACACAATGGAAAACCAAAAGATCAACTGGGTATATTGGAGCAAAGTTTGCTCACATATAAGGTTGGGGGGGTCTTGGCATCAAGGATTTGGATCTATTCAAGATAAGCTTGCTAGCAAAATGACAATGGAGACTCCTTAATGAAAAACAATCCATATGGTATCCAATTTTGAATTTTAGATATGGGCCACTCAATTTTCCATCCGGATACCAAATGCAACTCGCCCATTCTTCTCAATGGTGGAGAGACCTACAAAGAACATGTGATCCGCCAAACGCTTTGGCTAGTTTGTTTGACAATTGCATCAAAAGGAAGATCAGAAATTGAATGAGCACTTCATTTTGTTCCCATAATTGGTGTGATCAATACATCTTCAAGCTACACTGCCAGAGGTTGTTTCAAATAGATAATAACAAGGAGTCATCAGTTGCTAACATTATTTAGAGAGGAAGATCGACAATCAATTTATTTCAGGTAGAATTGGAGGCGCAATTTATTTTTATGGGAGGACGAATTGTTGGAACATCTACAATCTGCAATTCTAGAATCCTTTCAGCTTTCCACACAAGACGACGATTGGGTTTGGAACCAAACATGAATTTCAAAGTGGCTTCCATTTACAACCATCTTTAAACAATTATGCTGGAACAAGCTGACATGGTTGCACATCCCATCTTCGAGTGGTTCTGGTCAAGTGAAGCGCCAATAAAAACCACGTAATCCCATTGCCCGGAGGCTCCACGCTATGCGCAGGTAAGGGGGAGGGATATTGTACGCAGCCTTACCCGTGCATATGTAAAGAGGCTATTTCCGGATTCGAACCCATGACCAACAGGTCACCAAGACACAACTTTACCAAGTGAAGCGCCAATGAAGGTATTAATTTTTTCACGGAGGCTTTTGTTGGATAAAATCCCTACCTGTGATCAACTGCATAGGAGAAATATCCCAATTTCAAGCTTAGAAACCTGTTGCTATTTTTGTGGTAATCATATGGAAACTAGGAATACAAGAAAGATTCAATCAACTATGGCCTGCTAGGTGTGAACTTTATTCTTCCAGCTGAAACGACACAATTGTATGAACAGTTTGCACACCTGCTAACAGGAAGGACCAGCTACAAATGGAGCCATATTGTACGGCATGCAACAATGTAACAATGTGGGGAATTTGGAATGCAAGAAATAATTTCGTTTTTTGGCAAAAAGCAATACAGTTAGCAGAGATCTTTGAATTTGTTTGTTCCATCACTTGGCAATGGTTTTTATACAAACGGAAAAAACCAATCCAAATCTCTGCATGGTAGACAAATCCATTACAGTGCTTATCCTGTAATAGGAGACATTTGGAGTAGACAAATACTTCATGTTCTTCTGGTCTGATCATTTGATGACTTTGATTAGTTTCTTTTATACATGTACTACTTCGTCATTTTGCAATTTTGGCTTCTTTCCCTATTCCCCCAAATATCATTCATTTTCTATTTTAATTAAACGACTTTCAATATTTATTTAAAATGTTTACGTAACAATATAATAGAGCATCACATGATCATTCTTTTTATGATTAAATATTGGATATCAATTAATAGATTATCAAAACTGTATGATTAAAATAGTGACAATCAAATTAAAAAAAATGCGATTAAATTCGTGAAATGACAATAGTAAGAAATATGAAGATTCTGTCTTAAAAAAAGAAATAAGATTAAAAGTTTAATCATGTCTTATCTTTATCTCTTTTATCTTTATTTTTAAAATCGGTTTGTAAATTTTGTTAATATGTCTATAATAAAAATAATTTCATATCATAATTTAAATTATTTATTATATTTATTATAAATTTAATTATGATAATTTATCAAGGTGTTAAATACTTGAAAATAGAATTTTATTGTTTATAATGATTTTAATCGATTCAAACTTAATTGTCTCTAATAAAAATATTTCTGATCTAGACCAAAAAATATATTTAATAATATTTAATTATATAAATTTAAACAT
>PYAF01003201.1:1380514-1392650 GCA_007407185.1 Glycine tomentella
AAAGTTTTTACTATGGGCGACTTGATCACCAGCTCGAAGACGAATGGACCGTTTCGCATTGCCAATTTTATCCGGGCACGTGCGTTCTCCTCCAAGTCCACGACGAACATCATCCTCCTTCGATGGTGACGCTGAACGTGAAAGTGCCGAGGTCGCAAGATCGCATCCCTTTCGAAATGGACAAGGACGAAACCATTCTGCATCTGAAGGTGAAGATTGCTGCGCGCCAAGACATGGGAGGTGTTCCGGTGGAGAGGATCGTGCTGCAGTCGCCTTGCGTGGAATGGCATGACGATCAGGTTCTTCAAAACATTCTTTCTTCAAAGGGTGTTGACCTAGACGTGTTCTTGAAACCGTTAGCAGCAGCCACGTCGTCCTCGTCACGCCTTGCCCAGTTGCCCAACCCTAGTTGCATCGTTTCGCGTCGTCACAATCCAGTTAGTAGTTAGTTTCTGTTCATAACAATAATAACAAAGTAGTTGTTAGTTCGTTGTATCAATGCCCAGAACTTAACTACCAAATAAAACTCTGAATCTAGAAGCAGGTTTCTTTCATTCTATTCATATATCCATCTTTCATGTACAAATAAAATGTATATCTTTCTTGTATATAGAAGCAGGTTTCTTGTATATCTTTCTTTTCTTGACTGGTTTCATTTTAATTACCGGGGTTTATTTATTTATATAAAAACGATAATAGTAAATATATATTAAAATGATTAAAAATAGAACTTCAGAATTTAATGAGATGTATTTGCTTTGCATCAAAATGAATATATATTGGTTATGTAAATATATTAATATTTTTTTCCATTGCAGAAAAGCTTGTTATCGTTGTTGGTTGGTAACACAATTGTAAACAGAGAGCCTAGTAAAGGCATTCGTTCATATTTCAAATAAAGGCATGCATTGAAGAGTTCACAAAACATCTTTCCTGATTTTTCCTTTATATATTTTTAAATGGGTTTAACTTCACATCTTTATATAGTTAATTAATTACTTCATTTTTTTTTCACTCATCATAAAATTTTCTGAACCTCCAATTATGAAAAGTTCTAAATCCGTTCCATATCAAAATTAAGTTTTATATTTTTTTTCTCCATCGAGTTCAACTTACCAACTATGGAGATTTTTTGGTTCAAATGTATACTATTGGTAAACAAAGTGTCTGTAAAGAGAAATAGTTTCATTAACGCATGAAAAAATGATAAATTAAATTGTGATATGATATTGTTTTTAACTATTGATCATTTTTAAAAAAAAAAAAATTTAGAAATAAAGATGCAAATGATAGATTAAAAGAGATACATAATTAAATAATAATAATTATACGTATAAATATATAAAAAAAAAGAGTAATATGAGATACTCAAGAAAAAAAATTGGACTATAATGAAATTAAATCAAATTTGAAATTAAAATAATTAAGAACTATATTTGAAAGAAATAAAAATTAAAAAAAATACAAATGTTGTAATCATATATATTAATGTAAAGTATCTATTGATTTTTTCAATAATTAACATCTAACCAAAAATCCAATTGATTACCTATAATGACATGTTGACATACCTAAAACTTCTCACCATAAATGTTAAGTCTTATCAAGTAAAAGAGGAGGATTCAACTCAATAGATAATAAGTCCATTATTAAGTTGGAAAGCTTTTGACTTAAGTAAGTGATTTATCCTATTCAATGTAAAATTCTTCATGTTGTCATCCCCTTTAAGAATTAACATCCATAACAACTTTCATTCTATCAACACTTATCATATGGTAACTTTTTTTTTTTCCTTTGATTACTTCATTCAGCTGTTAGCTAGTATTTGGTTTGCAACTTAATCTAACGTATAGGTAACCTTTTTGTAGTTCAATTCTCGATAAAAAAAAAAAAAAAAAACAGTAATTATTAAGACCTATACACAAGTAAAAAGTCAAATACAAAAGATTTAAGTCTCATAACTTAATATTATATCAAGTAATTTATATCGAGTTGGGTAATTATAATCTTTTTATTGTCGTCATACCTTAGAATGTAAAGTAAAATACATTTCTTGTGACATGTTTTAATTATATAATTAAATATATATATATATATATATATATATTTCTTTGTAATTTAGTATTTTTTTATTTTAGCTTTTATAAAATATGTTTTATTTCGTTCTTAAAGTGCTTTAGATAGTATTTTTTAATGTTCAAAACATTTTATTTATTGTTCAAATTACTATTTTAAAGAGTTTAAAGGATGAAAAATAAAACAAACATATTTTATAAGAACCAAAATGGAAAAAAAACTATAAAGAAGAAAATTTAAAAAAAAGTTAAATCACAAGAAAAAAATAGTATTTAAGTCTAAATTATATATAATTTAATTAAACAATTAGTAGATAGTTAAAAATTATGCTAACGCTGCTTTGTTTTTTTTACTATACACATGGAAAAAGATTATGTAATTAAGAGTAATAAAACTCACTGTAATAATTTATACTTCGAGAAATCAAGTGATTGAGAGTAAGTGGTTAATGTGTTAATGAAGTTAAGGTTAAGGAAAAAAAATGTAATTAAGAAAAATAAAACTTATTTTAATGATCTATATTTTAAGAAATCAAGTGATTGAATACAAGTTGTTAATGTATTAAAATAAGATTGAATCATTCAAATAATATTCGAGATTAATCATTTACAAAAATAATTCTTACTTTATTTATCTCTCAATTATACTCCAAATTAACCAGAATTTATTTTTCCTCGATAATTATGTAATTTAGAATAAATATATCTACACTTCCATAAGTTAGTTTGATTGAGGGGAAAAAATACTACAACTTACTCTGAAAAATAATGCCTTTTATAGACCTTCGCCCGTTCCTCTTAATATATGACTATATGTAGAAGTTTTTTCTTTTTTACAGAATATGTTGCAGATTTATTCAGCTGTTCTTGGACTTATATATATATATATATTTCAAATCATAATTAATAACTAATTTTCATTAGCTAGTGGAGTCTGTACTTTTCAAATTAAACACGAGGCATTTATTCGTAGAGATAAATTAGCTTTTAATTATACTACTCATGTGTCACATTATCACATACTAACAAAAATAAGATGTTTCTAAAAAAACAAAAATAAAGTATGTTACTTTTACAATATTTTTACTCATCTAGTTGTTGTTATAATATTTTTCTATTCTTTTATCACATTAATATTTTTCTTTTATCTATCATTTTCCTTGTTGTATATTTTATTGTAAACAAATTGTACAAATACAATTTCTTAAAAAGTACGAGAATTCAGCTACATACATATATAGAGAGAGAGAATAAAAAACATATAAAATTGAATATTCCAAGTCTCATGGTCCCCTACTCAAGGTAATTGTTTTTTTATTTGCCATTGATTCATGAGTAAAGAACTATTATTATATAACCATTTAAATCAAAAGAAAATCCTCGTTGATATTGAATTCGATTTTAATGTAAGAACCTACACATAACAATTATTTTTTTTTTAGTTGTATTAGAGTTATCTTAAGCGCTCTTCAGCAAAAAGATTAACGTATAAATTTTATTGGTGATTGGATATTAATTTATATTTATATCAATAACAAACGTGAAAACGTTGCTTAACTTATCACACAAGTTCCACTGAAAATAGAAAAACGAATGTGGGCTTATTATGATTTTGTTGAAATGGGTAGCCTCCACTGCAACACATCTTTTACGGTTAATATCGTTTGCGTATTGCTACTTTCGTTTCGCATCAACCTGGACTGGTATAAATACATAAACAAACAGCTATCCAACAAAATTCCACATAACTGGATCACTTAAACATATCGATTAATGATTAGTATTTAATTTTTTATTGTGTATGTTGAAAAAAAAAATCATCAAAATATGCAAAATTTACTTAAAAAATATATATATTTAAAAAAATAATCTTCAATAGTCAATTAAAATCATCCTTTATGCATTAATATATATATATATATATATATATATATATATATATGCGCACGCGTGCGCGCGTATGAAGTAGTTGGAGAACGAATACTTTTAATAATTAACATCTACAATATAATGCACTTCTTTATTGGAAACTTGTAATCTAATGATTATTATGTGGGATTTTTTTTATTGTTTTTACTTATGGTTATTTATAATATGCCATTTAAGAATTGATTATAATTTAATTAATTATTAACTTGTGTTTAATTTTATTAGCTATCAAATTAAAAATAATTTTCTTTTATTATCAATGAAAATTTTCTTGTAAAAAAAATCTAAAAGTTTAGATGTCAGATAAAAGTATTATTCTCTAAAAAATCAATTTAGTTGAATTTAGATTAATACAATAATATATTTAAATTATCCGCATACTATTTTTTAATTCCTAAAAACAGAATCAAATCCAATCGCGACTAGAAATAAAGTACTCTTAACATGTCCTTTCACGGGTTTTAAATCTTATATCATCAACTTAATTTCAAGGTGTGTGTAATAATTCTTTGCTTTAAAAAATAGCAAAAAACATGATTCGTAGAGAGAAAGTCGGATAGATGATACAGATAAGATTGGGAATAGCAACTGAATGAATACCGGAATTTTTGGACTCTTAAAAAGTTAATCATTAATTTGCGTGGTTGGGAACACATCTACATCCAATCCTTAGGATATTTACTTGCATTGTCGCCTTGACTAAAGTTATTTTACAATGTATACCAACGTGTACCAAATTCACCTAAAATGAAAAGGCTGAATGGTTCCTAACTTCAAAAATTATGAACGAGCATTCGTTTATCTTCTACCATATCATTAAATGTCTAATTATCTAGATATATATAGAAACAACCACAACCAAGTGGTTTGCTTATTACATACTGTTTTTAAATTTATATAAAACATTTAAAATCAAATAATTTTTTTAGAGAAAACAAAATTGGTATTTAGTTAGTCCTAAATTTTTTTAGAGAGATTAGTATATGTTGTTCATCAGTTTATAAATTGGTATTTAGTTAGTCCTAAATTTTAAGAAAATGACCTATTAATAAAAAAATTGTAGATATATTACACAAAATTGGTAAAATTACATGTAATCATTATTGTGGGATCACTATACACAGGGGCGAATCCAGAAAATAAATCAAGGAGGGCACTCAAAAGTTCAAATACATATCTAGAAAAATAATTACAATGTTCAAAAGTTCAAATACATATTCATAAAATTAACTACAATGTCATACTTCAAGGCCTTATTTTTTGGAATTACATCATCGGAGGTGGTGCCGTCGGAGGTGATTTCGTGGTGGCCGATGATGGCGGCTGACGGAGGCGGCGAGGTGCGGACAAGGTTCGAGTCTCTTGGACGGTGGTCTCTCTCGGTCTTGTAGGGTCTGCTAGGGCACTACCGCACCAGGGAGAAGGAACATGTTTTGACTTGAAAATAGGAATATGTAAAATATGAATTGTGTATCACAGTAATACAAAATGTCTCTATTTAAAGAGATCAACTAAAAATAAAGATAACTAAAGATAATAGATAAAGATAATAACTATCAATTAAAGATAACAACTAAAGATAAAATTTAAATTATATCTATCTAAAATATATCTATTTACAACATTTTGCTGCAAAAAAAGAATGTGTTTTGCTTCAGAAAAAATAAAAAGATATTTGTGTTAAAAAATTTAAAACCAAGGGTATATTCGTAATTTACTTTCAAAATTTAAGGGGGGTCCGCCTATGACTGTACACGTGTTCATCTTACTATAGTGATGGTGCACAAGTTTGTCCTCAGTGTCAACCCGGTTATCGTGACAATCCGATTATAGTAACAACACACTTGTAAGTCTCCCCTATTAGCTTTGCTATATGAGCACGGATGTTAATCCTCAGCAATTGGTCTCTTTGGCAAATAACTTATCTATTATCTTATCAATTTACTATCTATTTATGTACTCATTTGAATTTCGGAATGCTTATATTTATTTTGCAGGTCCACCTCTTTAATAAGGATGATACACTTATCTGAACTCACCTAGATCCCATTTAGCTCACATGTAAAATTTTCAAATTTTGGTAAGAATAATTGGAATGAAAAAATGTATTTAAATCAATTAGAAAATAAAAGTTTGTATTTGAGTTCAGAGACTAAAAGAATATTATTAAAATTTTAAACAATTTATTTCTGAATTATCCGGGCAAGACAAATTTAAAGAACTAAATAATGGAACTTTTTATTTTGAAAATTAAAAAGAAGTCCCCTGATTTAAATAACTAAAAAATAATTAGAGCTTTGATTGACATTTCTCTTTTCTTTTTTCTTTGTTGATTGATATTTCTCGACTGCTGATTAATAATGTTGAAATGGATAGCTTGGATAGGTTATTCTCAGCTGTCATGTCGCCCAATGCCAATAGTCCGCCCTGCTGATTAACCATATCTGTCAGAATTTAAAAAATAAAATCGAGGTTGAGTGGAGACCTTGACCTTTGTACCACAAAAAAAAAAAAATTTATCAGAATATCACACGAATCAAAATTTTTATCAGAATGCTACCTGATAGTCACATAATTCGTTATACCTTTTAGCGAAGTGCAATGGACGACAGTTGAACGTAGTTCGCTAATAATAATAGCAAAGTATGCAGGGATTTTTTTGCTTGCCTCGGTATGAATCTGGTCAAAAGCAAGTTCCAACCGTATGAATCTGGTCAAAAGCAAGTTCCAACCGTCAATGGGTTAGGTAGGAGGTTATTGCTCACTTAAGATTGGAACATCACGTATAAAAAATTTTATAGATTTTTTTCCTTTCAACTAAACAACAAAAAAAATCTTTTCTAAATATATATTCTTCTTTTATGTTTTTTTTTCTGCCCAACTCTTCTCATCATAAAAAAATATAGCTTGTTTGATAAAATTATCAAAGTAATAAAAATGTTTTTTTATAAGAAAAATTTATATGATTAGAAACTATCAAATTATTTTTAATTAAATAAATTTTTTTCTTGATCGTATTTCCCACTTTTTAAAATACAAAATAAATAACTGTCTTTGCTCTTTTTGAAATTCTATTATTAAAAAGATGATTTTTTTAAACAAATTCAAATAAAATAAATTATTTTTAAATTATTTTTCACCTAATTTATCTAAACACAAAATCTATTTCTATAATTAATTATACTAACAACCAAACCAATTGTTGAAATAATCTTTGTTTTCACAAATAATTAAATAATCAAGTACTTAAATCATAAAAGATATCTTAATTTTATAATTTCAAAATTCAACTAAGTATTTAAAGTAAAATAATATTTCATATTATTACTTAAAATAGCCACAGGACCTACATATAAGCACACTGTACTCTATACTCCCATAAATGCTGAACGAAAGACTATTATATTTGTGCTCTTATGTATAAAAAAATAAAATATAATTTGATGTACTTCGCTAACTCAGATAGCGAACTATGACTCCTGCCCTTTCGCTAGAAGTTATAGCGAACTATGTGGCTATCAGGATTGTCCCACATCAGCCTACGTAGTTCGTTGGTCTGACTAGCGAACTACCCGCATCTGGTAAAAAATTTTGACCAGCGTGACATTCCGATAATATTTTTTTTTTCGTGGCACAAAAGTCAAGGTCTCAGTTGAGTGGCATTAACATAGTACGAATTTATGTGTTGTTTAAGAATTTGATCTGATTATATGAAGAAAAAAAATATAATTCAAGGTAGAAAAAAATATTAAAATAAAAATCAATATCTTTTGGTGCAATATGTAAAAATTTTAAGTGTTATTAGAAATTACATTTTGATCCGCATGGTAAGTCAGAAAAAAAAACACTTTTTGTCTAAGTCTAATTTAATTTATCAAAAATTATATTATGAAGTGAGATTTGGAGTTAATTAATTATTCTTTTTTGTGAAGTGGGGAAATTTTGAGATTAAGACCAAAATCAAAATCAACATGGTCGGTCATGTTTGAAAATGTCAAAATAACTATATAGGTCTTGGAAGAGATTAATTCAAGATAAGTGTTTGAAATAGATAAATTATTTCCAATTATCGAATTTATATATATATATATATATATATATATATATATATAAAGTGAGAGAGATGTACAAATCTAGTAGAATATGTTTATCTAAGTTTGTATGGAAGTTTTAGAATGTAAGGAGAAAATCTATATATAAGTAATTAGATCCAAGCATTTTATATGTTGCGGTTAAATTACTTGGCCCAAATACCCCATAAATGCCTTATCCTGCTAGCTTTCCTCACGAGTACGTTTTGGATAGCTTTTATTACTTGACTTAACTTAGGCTTAACATTTTTATTCCATCAAACTCAAATTAATCTTTTCAATGTCAACAAAGTTTAGCATAATTAACCAATATGTGAGTCTCTTGATACGTATTGATTGTTTAGTTAAAATAAGTATACTGATCGTGTTTCAATTCTTCATCATGTGCATGAAAAATACTTGTTCTGTTATTTTTGAACATAGATGAGTGTTGGTGATTTAATATTTGATCAAATTCTTTCTTAAAGTATTTATATTGGAAAAATACCTTTAGAAGATAATTATTATGCACAAATCAATACTCAAATGGTGAGGTGTATGTACAATGTGAATGGAGATAAGAGATAACTAAAATGTATGTATCTTTCTCTTTTCTTTTTTTCTCTAAAAGTATCCATTACTTATACTGCAGTTACCTCTTGGTTAGTTGCATTTTTTTTTCCGATATTCATGGCCATGATCTTTAACTATAATGTGTGTATTTTTTTCTATTACTTCTTGGTTAATTGCATATTTTTTCTAATATCCATGACCATGATCTTTAACAACTCAGTAGCACGATCTTTGAAGTGGTCAAGCCATCCCTAACAATACTCTTATGAGAAGTAAAATTCACTATAACAATATTTTTGTCTAAAAAAAATAACTTATAATTATCAACTAAGAAATATCTTTTATACAAGCAACGAAAAACTATTAATTTAGGAAATTGAAAAAAAAAATCTATATAATTGCTCTTATAAACTTATAAAAAAATTATTGAAATTTTATATTTTGTTATAAACAATCATTAGGGTATGATTTAATTTTTTAATACTTTTGTTAGAATTTTATTTCATTAATTTTTTTAATTGATAAAATCAATCCATTTCAGATTTGTTTAAGTAAATAACTGTCAAATTTTGAATTTGATTTTAAAATATTGATATAGTAATTTAATTAAACTGTATGAAATTGTACTTTATTCAAAGTTTATCAATAAAAAATGGGCAAAAAATTTTATATAATACTTTTTTAATAAAAAATTATAAATTTAGGACTCTTTTGAAACTATTTATAAATATGGGATTGTGAAACACATCCAAATTAGATTAGATATGTGCAAACATGCCAAGTTACCCCTTATGTCATCCAAATTAGGTGTGTTACTCCCATTATGACAAGTGTCATGTATACATGAATTGGTGGTGATATTGATTTTATTCAAACAGTCATTATTTTTTTATAAAAATGTCCATTTGAGAAGTATGATATATCAAAACGCTCGAAATTAAAGAGAAAGCCCTAGAAAAATTTTCGAAGAAGATTTGGTCAATTATTTTTTTCTTCCAAAAAACGCCTTTAAGTAAATCAAAATTAGGATTTAGGCATACGACATGTTTTTCAAATAGTCTAATTTTTCATGTAATATATCATATTATTTCTTAAACAATATTTATATTAAATAGATATTAGTATGACAATATAGAATTAAGATATAAAAATAAAAATATAAAAATAAAAATAACAACTTAAAAAACATGGGTGAATTCAAAATTATATACATATTTAATTATATACAGTAATGGATATGAAATAATCAAATAAATAAAACTAGTAAGTCTATATTATCAAATAGCAATTAGACATGTGAGTACTCAGCTCAAAGACGAACATCGAAATAATTGATAAGAAATAATCTATTTCAAATTGCATATGCATATGACACTTGTCTAAATTTAAACAAATTCATTATATTATTTAGTGTAAAGTATAATAGTTATGTCGACAAAAAAATTAATATAATTTAGGCATACGATATATTGTTCAAATGATTTAACTTTTCATAAAAAATGTTCAATCGAAGTGTACGATATATTAAAATACTCAAAATTAAGAAAAATAATTAAAAAATAAACAATAACATTAAATTAACTAATTAAATAATTAAAAAACTAAAAAAACAACAAATTTTTTAGATAATTAAATCTTAAATTCTAATTTTGACTTACTTGAAGGTGTTTTATTAAAAAAATAAGTATTATATTAAAAAAGTAGGTCAAACTATATTAAAAAATATTATATTAATTTTTTTCCCATTAAAATCATATGATTTCAACTTATTCATACTGAAAAATATTTGGCCTAACCAAATCAGAATTTGGCAGCTAACGGAAATTTTAGTTGAACAAATAGGCTTAACTGACTGACAGCTGAACAACTTTTGGTGGGCCAAGTCAAAGTTCAATCTGACTAGTCAAAAATCAATTTATAAATTTTAAGTACTGACGAATTGTTAAAGGATGATTAAGATTTAGAATTATTCTTATGCGAGTTTGATTTTTTTTAGTCACTAAAATTACATTTGATGTTCTCATGCGTATTATTTTATAGATAAAATAACATATAAATACTTAAATAAAATTTTAAGCAAATAATATATTATGAAAAATTGTAAATTTAAGATTTAAATTTAGTATTTATAGGTTTCTATATTATTTTTCTCTTACTATACTGTTTTTAGTTGTTTTAAAATTTTTAATTATTTTTGAAACTCAAATTGTTAAGATTTTTTTTTATTTTGCTTTGAAATTTAAAATCTTAAATTATTTTTTATCTTAATAATTTTTTATTTTTATATTACAAATTTATCTCAATGCTTAATATTCAAGCACTATTTTTTTATTTTTTTAAAACTTTTTTTCTTAAATCTAAATTGCTTAGTTTTAAATAAAATTTTAAAAAATAATTATAAAATAGTTACATAACTCTCGATGCGATATTCTCGCCTTTATAGCATAATTAGTAGTCTCTAACGCCTTATATGTTTTATATATAATTTTAAAAATAATTATAGGAATTCATTAATTTGTACCTACCTTTTTTTTAGGAGAAGTAGTTGCTAAGTTTCGATAAGTTTCTTAATACGCCCTAGGGAGGTAGGTTATTAAGGTTATGTTTGATAGATGTTTCAAGAGTTTATAAGTTATTTTGATTAAAGTAAACTTGTCTAATATACAAGATTATTTTTTATAATTTTTCTCAAGTAAATTCATTTTGATAAATTACTTGAACTTATAGAAAATAAGCTAATTCAAAAGTTATTATTATTTTTTGTTTTTAATTTTAATTTCATTATTTTATTTGAAATTATGTTTTATTCAATTTAAAAATCTTCTTATCATTTTTTTACTGTTTGAAAAATGTCTTTTATCTAATTTATTATTTTTATATGATCATGACAGTTAACTTGTAAATTATCATCATGAAGCTATTCTGTTAAAAATTATTTAAATCATATTAATTTTACAACTATTTGTTGTATTATGTTTACTTCTTTTGTTATATGACCTAATTTAAACGAAAAATTCAAATATACATCATTAGTTATAAAGAGAATGTCTTATGTTGTGTCATGTTTAGTAGTTACGTAAGTGAGAAATATATACATTCAAATTAATATTGTATAAATAGAAAAATAAATGTTTAAGAAAATGATAACGAAAATATACTTTTTTAAAAAATAATATTGTTAATAAAGTATTTGAATGTCAAAAATGATTTTAAATAATATGATTCTAATAAAATTATTTTATTTTATTTTATCTTTTGAAAGAAATAAAAAAAATTGAGTTTAAACAATGCGTGAAATCATCAAATCTTTATCATTTTCTTATAATACAAAATTTAAATTTTATCATTTTACTTTTTAAGAATATAAGTTAGTAAAAATAAATTTAAATATAAAAATATTAAATATATTATTTTACATTATTTGAAATTTATGAGTATATTATTAAATAAATAAATTTATAATTTTTTAGTTATATTTAACTCCTCAAT
>PYAF01003201.1:1392750-1416348 GCA_007407185.1 Glycine tomentella
AAGTTAATCAGTTAACAAATGTCATGAAATATTTTACATTATATATATAAGTTAAATCCATAAACAAAAAATCATTCCAATTGTGATGTAAAACTAATTCCATTTATCAATGTTGACTTTGCTGCATTAATTTTGAAAGCTCGACTTTAATTACATGAAATTGAATTTGTCAAATTTTAATGCTTTAAACATACAGGGTATGTTTGTTTCGCATAATATTTTACATAGAAATCACATTCTAAGAATATTTTAGTTAGAAATTTTATTACTTGACATATATAAAAATATGTTTAGTTAATTCTTAAAATTTATAGGAACATTTTTAAAATACTAAATGAAAAATAAAAGCAAAAATGGTAGAATTAGTAAAACATTTGTCACATTCTCGTGAGAATGTAAGTTTTCCGTTCTATTAGTATGGAGAATAAAAACTATGTAAATATGAGAATGTAACTTTTCTAAAAGATATCTATAAATATTTACCAATAACCTCTTAACAAATATAAAAATATCTTTATAATTTTGAAAATGTAAAGAAAATTCTGTGAAACTAACGACTTCGTATAAATGGTGAATATTTTGCCGATTAAAAAAGTGTTGAATATTATTAGTTCTTCTAACTTCTAAGTAATAGGTCTCATTGAGATTTTATTTGTTAAATTACGGTACGTAATTCCTCGTTACATAATCTGTATTCAATTTCTATTTTAGAGAACTATATGATTATTAGTAAAAGTAGTTATTATTTTTCTTAACATATACGAATTATCCTTAAAGAAACAATGGTAGGATTTTAAATACTTAAAAAAACAACTAACACGTATCTGTTTACTACACACGTATTTTTAAATTTAAGAAAATTTAGAAAATATAACTAAGAGAAAATATTTTAATTTACAGAAGAGGTACACTTCATTTATTTAGAAAAAAAATAAATAGAAAAATTAGAATGGTTTAAAATATGTATGCTTAAGTTAAAAGAACTCAAAATTTAAAATGAGAGCAATTAATAAACGTATTATTTTTCAAGGAAGGATAGACACAGATTAGGTCTCCTTAAAAAAATCTTTACTATATAAAGGGAAAATGTTATCCAAATTTACAATAACAATAATAAACAATATTACAATACCAACAAAACCGGTTAAAAAGAGGATAAAGAATAAGTGCAAAACGGATCCGATATTCCGATATGCTCTTTATAGCTAAATTTTTAATTAGATCAGTCTACTTAAAATGGTTGATTGAAACTAATTTCCTTAATCATATGAAAGCGTACATTTAAAAATTCTTTTTTAAAAGAAAATTATTTGACACATAAATAACAAAAAGAATACTAGTAAAAGATAATCCTTATCCTTTACTGTCCAACATTATTAAGATTTAAGTCAACTCATTCAAGTGACCAAAATTTAGCTTACGAAATATAGACCAAAAACAATAAAAGAAATAAGTAAATTATATTTCTAAAAATTTCTGAAATCGCCCGATTTGGCTGCAAAGATGTACTTTTTTTTTGCTGAATGTTCTGCAAAACGTACTTATCTGCTACACGTCACAGATTCACAATGAAGTACATAGGATATATAACAAAAACAAAAAAGCAAAAACATGGTTTAAACACTAAACAAAACTACAAAAGCAAGAGAGAAAGGAAGATTAAGATCGTGTACATTTTGCAATCAAAACCCCTTCTAACTTCTCCGTTGATGTATGTATATTTTGTTCACAGAGCAAACGCCACAATCCACATGATGATGATAATGATGGCGATGTCTTTCTCTCTCTCTCTCTCTTTTCCTCGCACGCTCTTCCCATCTATTCCCTCATCGTTTCTTCTCTCTTCCTTCCCCATAAAATTACCCACTTCTAATTAGACAAAAAGTAGAGTGGTTATAAGTCCATTTGTTTCTTCCGTTCCCACACAACTTTCACCAGAAGAAACTAACATCTTCCGTTACTGGCTTTTTCTGTGTCCTTGGCAACCCTTTGCTGATTTTCACTGCCACAATCACAACCAATTGAAGAAGGAAAAAGGAAGAAGTTTCTGGGTTAAGCTTCACGGGTA
Source organism: Glycine tomentella (assembly GCA_007407185.1). Classification (NCBI taxonomy): domain Eukaryota; kingdom Viridiplantae; phylum Streptophyta; class Magnoliopsida; order Fabales; family Fabaceae; genus Glycine; species Glycine tomentella. The sequence continues at coordinate 1,394,819 of PYAF01003201.1, forward strand.
TGTCAATCATTCATGTTATTTTTTTTTTATATAAACTTGAGCGTTTTGACTTATGGGGTTCATCCTCATCTTCATGTTCAATCAGGTGCCGTATAGTTATATAATCTGAGCTGTGCCCCATTCCATACGCAACTTTTCCTCCTTCATTCTCCTTTTTTTTTTTATCTTAAGAACTGATGGACATGGAAGAAATTTCAGAGTTGGTAAGATTTTTCTTTTCCTTTGTTTCTCTCTCACAACAACTGTTCCATTGAAAGTTTGTGTCTTTATTTGGGTACTTCAATTTTTGTCATAAGTTCCTTGATAAATTGGTTGGTTCTGTCGTTGTGGGTTTTGTTTTTGTAGAATTTGGATGGTTTTTCTTCTTCTCACGAGGTTTTGGAATCAGAACAGAAGAACATGGGTACCCAGAGAATCTTGGTTTCAAATCACACAAACGGATATCAGTATTCAGCTGAGGAAGCTGATAGCTTTGTGATTGATATGGATTCCTTCCCTTCCGACATCAACAAAGATAGCACTAATGCTAATTCCAGAATTACAGTAAGATACTTTTCTTTAAAAAAATATATTTTTCCACCCGATAATTATTTTATTTTAGTTTTGTTTGACACATCTTACAAGCAAAACAGGTTCAGTGGTGGTTTGTTCTTCCTGCATTTTATAATGTATACTTAATTTTTATATAAATTGATCATTCTTTTTACTTGGGTACGTAACGAACGAGACACTGATTAAGGTAACCAGAATGTTAGACCTTAGTCATGAGGCATGAACAGGGAATGGGGGCATTAATGAAAATGAGAAAGAAAACGCACACGTTATCGATCAACTGTTGTTAAACCTTTGCGGCCATTGAAATTGAATGTCTTTCTCAAGCATTATTATTATTATTATTATTATTATTATTATTATTATTATTATTTCCCTCCCTCCCCCTCCCTCAATTCCTTCACCCTTAACTATAATTTTAAAATGAAACGTTGAAAATTAGATGAAGCAATTTAATTTAATCATTCAAGTATCAACTTTGTGTATCGCTTACTTAACTCCCCCCAAGTTGACTTGTTCAGTTGTGTTCTTTTGGCTATTATACTTAATCATTTTTTTCACGTCATTGATTATTGTTTGATTTATTTTAACGGTATAGTTGCAGCGGAGCCTTTCCAGGAAAGGATCTCAGCGTGGGGGCGACAGGAAGGTGAATGGCAATGTCACACTTCAGGATATGGATACTGCCCCAACTACATGCTCACCAAAAGGTACCATTGCCTTCGCAAAAAATAAATAAAAAGCTGAACTCATTCGTTGTATTATTCTAATCTAATTATATAGTATGTTTTGTTTTGTTTACTATTTGGATCTTCAATTTGAGTCTTTACATGTGACATAGAGTAATTTGCAGATAATTATATAAAAAAATTGTGTACAACAGAAAGAACCTATGAGAGGATCTAAATATCTTTTTGAAATTTTCTTAGTATCCTATACCGAATGATTCGCCTACATGGAATTTGTTTTCCTGTATCTCTTATGTTGAAGATAAGTTTAATATAATTTCTGTTATCAGTTGAGAAGTTTAATATAATTACTAACAGGTGTTTTTGTTTCTATTGTTTGACCATTATGGAACTTGGGTTCATCGATATGTATATATGTGGACACGAGTGACAAAATGAAAATGGTATCAAAATATTTCAACACCAACCTGTACCTATGTGAGGCCAAAGTGTCTGTCCCCTGATTCTTAGGTCTCATTGCTGTATAACTATGTATGTGATTAATATAGTATAGTTGTCAGTATCATAATCTCAGATATAGTGGATTTTAAGTTTTGGAATATAATGACATCAACATGATTATAGTCTCACTGGGATTACGAAAATTGAAAATTATGAGGGCGGTGAAATTTGTTTGGCCTAGTCCCTGGTGGTTAGAGATTAGTTAGGGTCAAAAAAGGAAACCTACTACGAGAACATGACAATTAATTATAGCTCTCTGAAACAGAGTTCTGGGTCAACCATGTATATTTCTACAGACATTACAGATCATGAGATACATAAACTGTAAATATTAAAATTCTAGTGGTAGCCCGTTCTTGGGGGCCACAGGTATTGTCATTATCAGAAATTGAGACAATATTTTGATATGGATTTTATGGAACTGCAGCTGCTCTGGCAGGGTCCTGCACGGCTGAAAAGTCAGCGGTGGTGGCAGTAGGGTCCACACATCATTCCACAAACACACAAGTTCATCATCAGATTACTATTACTGCCAGTAACATGTGCACCACCACCACCGCCACCGAAAGCAAATGTATAACTCGAAGAAATAGTTTTAAACGACCTTCTTCATGGCTCCTTGATCCTAAAAGAGTTCTTCTCCTCTTTGCCACCTTGTAAGATTCAGCTCCAATACTTGGTTTCTGTTCTGTCCTTTATTTATTGTTATGTGTCTTAATTTCCCTGCACTGAAACAGGTCAAGCATGGGAACAATGTTGCTGATATACTTCACTCTTACTACCAGCAAGCAAAATGCACATGAATATGGGGGTGACTGGCAGCAGTGACTGATGCCACCGATTTATATGGAACGAATGGGACAATAGGTCGGGTGAATTATAAATCCTAGGATTGGAGCAAAACTCAGGAACAAGAAGTTTGAGACCAAATTTGCAGAACTTGCAATAGCTGACAAATTTCAACCACATGTCAGACTCAGTTACCTATTTGGGAGCTACAAAAGGCAAATAAAATGACATAATACACTACGATAGAGAGGAAGGAATATTTCTTCTATATGAATGGAAGCCAGCAAGTTAGCAACGGATAAAAGATCACATGTAAGAGAGTGCTCTGTAGTTTATTTAGAGTGTCATTCAAGGGCATAACGGAGTTGGAGGATCAGAAAGTCACGTTTTTGCTCTTTCTACTCAGTTCTTATTTTTATTCCCTGTATCTTTTTGTTTTGCTCTTACATGTAATGGCAAGTGAACCTTTTTCTACTGTGTGTAACTTTAATTTTAACAGTGGAAAAAGGGGAGCGGAAAGTAAATCCAAAACCATGAGAGCTACCTACCTACTAGCTACAAAAGTAGGAACAAACGGCATGCGTGCCCAAAGACATTTTTTCTTTATGGAAGAAACTGAAATCCACGAGTGCCTTTTCTAGGGACAAAAAATGTTTATATATTGGGAAAGCTTTCGAAATAAACCATGTGTATGAAAGATTAAGATTAATTCGGTCAATTTTTGTATGTTGTGTATTTTAGTCTAAATAAAATAACAGGAAGCATGTGATCAACGTTAGATACTTGGATCCTTTTCAAGCTTAATAGAGTTTTAAGATAAATGTTTGCCACTGTCAGAAGATATAAACAGCCAACCTTAATGTAACTGTTAATTTTGTCGTCAATCATATTAAGAGATCAGATACACTTCATGGGTAATGAGCCAACCTCTTTTCTAATTAAAGTTGCAGTAGTAGAACTGTTAATCCACAGTCTCAGTTAGGTGAACAAAAAGATCGGAACTCGACCTACGAAATTTGTGAGTTATTGAACTTCTCAATCGGCAAGAAAAACAAAGAAACCCCTCGCTATCCACCAGCTCATGCTTCTGTGCCTGTAGGAAAGTTTGGTACACCGGCAAGTTTACATAAATTAGTTAAATGACGCATAGGTTGCTTGGATTCTAAGATTTCAACATGTTTAGTATGTCATGTATTTTATCAACAAGTGTTCGTAACCAAACTAGCATAAAATATTAAAATCCACCAGATATTTTGGTAAGATAAGCGATCACGTACATAACAATAACTATAAGTGTTAACTAAGATCCAACAAGACAATAAAAGCCAATAGCCAAGGAGGAATACTTCACTATTTTGGCAGAAACAGAACTTCCTTTCCCTTCAAGAAAAAGTGCATTTCTACTTATTCATTATACTGAGTTTTTTCACAAAAAGAGAAGTGACCAGCACTCATCAAATATTTTGAAAGCAGTTTTGCAATTGATTAGTAGGTTCAACAGAGCAAAACACCTTTTCGGCAGTGGGGCCAAAATACTGTTCAACTCTTTCTTAAAATTGAATCACTTATGATACAAGTTTTGAAGTTGATAGTAGGCAAAAGCAAAAAAATGGAGTTTTTTTTAATAAATAATTAGGAAAATGGTATTGTTTAAAAAATATTTAGGCAAATGGGACAATCAAACAAGTCTAAATTGGACGTGTTTCACTTGGTTCTGACATGAGTTATGTATGCACGGCATATATAAATTTCGACTGGTCATAACTTTTGATAGAAATGTTCGATTAAGGAGTACCTTATGTCAAAACGCTCGAAATTGAGAGAAAAAATCTTCGACAAATTCCCTTGGTCAACTATTTTTTTCAAAAATGCCTCTAAGTACCTCAAAATGAGGATTTAATCTTCAATCATCCACAAATTTACTTGTTTTTCTACTTTTTTAATTATTTAATTAGTTAATTTAATACTATTTTTTATTTTTAATTACTTCTCTTAATTTTAAGTGTTTTGACATATCGTACACCTCGATCAGATAAGGTAAAATACTGAATTATATTATCAATCCTAAATAAGGTATAATGTAGATTGCATGCACATATATATATATATATATATATATATATATATATAATATAAAATCACTTTGACTACATTGATATACTAATTAATAAAATATGTGATATGATATTATGGAATTTATCTTTTCTCATATATAAAATGGATAAAGTTGTTTTAGTAATAACTTTAAAAGATATATTTTTTATTTTCATTTTTCATTTTCCTTTAATTTAATGACAATAATAAGTAACTCTGAAACTATCACAAGGGTTTATGTACAAAAGAACATGCAAACCTTTATGGGTTATATTCGAAGACATGGAAAGGGATGCGGAAGCCCAAGTTCACAAAATTATAAATCTTGTAACCGTTGAATAAAAAATCAGTGGCAAGGATTATTATTCTAAAAAAATACAGTATTTGAAATTTCATTTATTAATCTTCTTACTTTAATTTTAATATAATATTTCTATTAGTTAATCTATTAATAGAATATAAGTAATATAGAATATAAGTAATTCACGGTTAGGATGCATATGAGGCTGCATTAATCGAGGATACACAAAAAAAGGAATTAATCCTTTTATTTACAAATTTCACTTTTTACCGATTTTGGTAAAAAAAATAGAATCAAATCGCACCATCTATGTAATAAGTGAATGCCCTTTTTTTCTCTCAAAGTTGTCAAAATTATTCCTAATAATACATTGATTGATATGTCATGTCCTTGAAGTAAAAATAATAATCTTCTAAAACTATAAGCACTTCATACATTTCATGTCTTACTTATATTATTTTTAATTAATTTAATAAACTATATTAGTTACAAAAACGTTTAATAGATAATGAGTTTTAATACATACTTTATAAATTAAATATTAGTATCATATTCGTGCTATTTGCACGGATCATATTAATTTTTACACATAAAATCACATATTTTTCTCTTTAAAATAATTACTTAAAATTGAATAGTGCTAATGTAAGATATTGAAAAATGCAAATAATCAAAAGATATATCTTAATAGAGTGTGAATATTGATAATGTAATATTGACAAGGGGGTCTTGCCGGTGTGCGAAACGCCAGTGAGAACAATGTCAGCCTTGGCCAGATTCTGGGGACACACTCCATCATCTTGCTTGATGGTAAACTCAACAGCTTCAATCCTACGAAAGTAATCATCAGAGAGGGGGAGTCCAGAAGCCCCACGAGGAAGGCCAAAGGGAGAAACACCCAAATGAGAAGCAATGGCCTCCGTAATGGGTCCCAACTCCCAATACATCATTGTAAGGCACACCCCATAACTTACATGCCTGCTTTGCAGCGGAAGCCAATGATGGGTCAGCTAAAGTATACACAAGAAAAGCACCTTCCTTCGCTGCTTGCTTTGTGATCTCCAACAACTTCTCCGCATCATCAATCTAATCAATAACAAAAAATTTAAACACTCCCAAGAAATAACTTGACCCGCACTCGTGGGCATCCGTCCGAACTCGCCTCGATGTCAACGGGGAAAAATCGAGTTGACCGGTTTCAGGTTTGGGTTTAGTTTTTCCCGCCTATTGAATTCGGGGGCGGGGGCGATTTTGGTAATGCTGATAACTACCCCACCCCACCCCCACCATAATATATTTAATTATTTACAAAAATAATTTTATATATGTGGAATACCTTGGGATAAAGGCTTAATTTTATTCAAGAATTAGGAGTATAACTAATTTTATTTTTCAATAATAAATATCTAATGTTGAAATTTTATTGTAATTATACACATTTGGGATTTAGCGTGATCAAATTTTATGTTATGATTGTTGTTTAAAATTAATTTTTTAATAGTAATTTTTAAGTGTTCGGGAGCGGGGCGGGGACAATTTTTTTAGCCCTGCCGGTTTTCGGGGAAAGGGGCAGGGATGGTTTTGGGGGGCGCGGACGAGGGTGGTATAAGTAAAAACCGCCCCCGACCCACCTTGTTGCTATGTCTAGAAATAACTAAAAATTGAAACTATAACGTACATACATTGATATACTGATAGTACAAATACATCATTCAATCATCAATTATCACATATGGTAAAAAAACAAAAAATTTGGGTATGACACCACATATTTTTTACGGGACACCATCAAGATCCCCGTAAAACTATTATGTCTATAACTCAGCCGTATATCCAGCTTTGAATTCTAAGACCATTGATTCACTAAGAATAATCATGTTAGTTATTCTATATGCACTATGGTAATTATCATAAATGATATGATTCTTCACATGTATGATAATTTCTTTCAAAATTGTATCTAACAATTTCTAATAATTAGTTGACAATGTAAGTCCAAAAATTAAACTCATACTTTGAGATGATTAACATTAGTATTTTAATAAAAGATCGAAAAAAGACGTTTTTTAGATAATGTTTTGTATTTGCTTAATTACCCCAGAAAACAAATGGGTACTGACGGGGCAGCCACGGTCGACCAAGCAGTAGTCAAACTGACCCAAAGCGACGTTAACACAGTGTTCGACGGTCCAGCCGATTCTGTCGGAGACTATATAGATGGACTTGACGGCCGTGACATCTTCTCTGGGTCCACCGGGAGAGAAAGTGGAGGGTTGGGTTCCGGTGGCTGAGTTCGGATACTGGACTGGTCCAATTTCTGACTGGACCGTACGGCTCGGGCTCTGGACCACTGGTTCAGTTGAGGGCTCACCTTGGGTCTCCCTGAAACGGATCTCGATCCCGTTTTGTCATTGCGGGTGCACGCTACGATTTGTGAGGAAAGGAGTAGATGTTTGGACCAGGGCCGGCCCTAGGCCAGGAGAAATGGGCCCCCGCGCAAAAGTTTTTCACCGATGGTTTAAGTAAAAAAAAAAATAAAAAAATAAAACTTGTATTAGGGATCCATTTTGTATGTTAGGAGTCCATTTTTTCCATCCCTTAATTTTAATATTATTTGTATTTAAAAAAATTGTGTGTTAGAAACCCATTTTTTCATCCCTTAGTTTTAATATTATTTATATTTCAAAAAATTTATATGTTAAGGATCCATCTTATCCATCCTTTAATTTTAATAGTATTTGTATTTCAAAAATTTATGTGTTAAGGAACCCATTTTTTTCACTTCGCAGTGGACCAAAATTTTTTTAGGAACAACCCTGAATTGGACATTACTGCAAAATTGGCGTTGTTACCTAGTGCGCACTTTTTATTTTTCCCTTCCTTAGCCAAGCAAAGATTAGGAAAATGAAAATATTACCAAAAATCTCAGAAAGACTGTTGATTATTAATTAGGTCATACTTATATTAATATTTGTCATCAAGTATTTTACTGATTAAACCATATGTTATTGACAGAACTCGTTTAATTTCTTTTGATATTATTCATAGCAACAATCTTATTGCAATGTTTCCACTTCTTGACATTAATCCTCTAACTTTGACAATGGAAGCATTGTCTTGTTTGATCCGCTTTGTTGTTAGAAGTTAAAACTAGGATAACAAGAAAATTTGTAGCTTCACATTCTTTGCTGATGAAGAGTGACTCGCACCCTTTTCTGTTTTTTTGTTCTTTTTATGGACTTGTTGGGCCCAAATGATATGCGAAGCCCGTAACTGAGACCGGTTTTCGAAACTCCAAGTTGTGAAGCACACAGCCCACCATCCGTGTTTATGTAATATGTAGGTAGTATTAATATTTGATTTTTTATAGGCAAAGTATGGATATTTGATATTACATAATCTTACTGATCTATATATTCTTTTTATTGACATTTGGTTTTTAATATATAACTTACTTTTATTATATACATATATAACTTATATTTATATTATAAAGAGAGTTTAGTTTTTCGATAACAATTTTATTTTGGACATAAGTTAATTCTATTTAATAGCATTGTCTAACAGTTAAATTATGTAATTATTATCACTTGTGCAACTAAAATTTATAATCAATATGTGATATGATTAATTAATAATCTTATCCCTTAAGTATGTAGAGATGTGATAGATAAACATTTGTTAAAAAAAATCAATCCCTGAAATAAATCTTAATATATCAAGATAATAATTCTTAATTTTCAATTGAGAGATATCTTGATTCTCACCAAAAATAAAATTTATGATGTTTTGATTTATGGATACATTACGATAAAATTGCAAAAAAGTTATGTTTTCACTCCTCGCACCAACGAGACATTTTTTTATTCTCACAGCGAATGAACAACACGTAGACGAGAATCTCAGTAAGTTCAACAATTTATCTTTTCCATTAACATATTATGAGGCTTAATCAATGGTTATTACTCTAGATTTCTTTCTAGCTAGTTGTTGGATCGAGTATCAGTGACTCAGTGTTGGCATTTGCTTCCTACACCAGTAATTTTTTTAATACACCCAGCATATACAGTGCAATACCAATTTTGCCCTTCTCACAATCCAAAAGCAATCCGTAAAGGTTCATACGGATTCATAATCCGTAAGAACCTTATGGATTCGTAATCCGTAAGATGAAACAAAGGTTCTTATGGATTGCGAATCCGTAAGAATCTTACGGATTGTGAATCCGTAAGGCTACGGATTGCGAATCCGTAAGAACCTTACGGATTCGTAATCCGTAATACCGTACGAATTAAAATTTTTTAAAATGATTTTTGAAAATGATCCAAGTAGGTGTCGAACACACAACCTTCGATTAGGAATCCGCGCTCTGACCATCTAAGCTACTGGACCATTCATGTCAAAAACTAATTAAAATTGCTATATATAACATCATAAATTTTAATGTATATTTAATACACATAAATTTACATAATTAATTTTTATCTAATAATATATTTTTTACATATATAAATTTTTAATGTATATGAACTTCTGATTTATAAAATTAAATTTTTTAAAATATATGAACCTAATATTTTTTATTAAAATCAATAATTTTTAATTAAGCCATATTTTTATTTTAATTTATTGTTATCAAAATTCATATATTTTATAATTAAACCATGATTTTATCTAATAGTATATTTTTTATCCAATAAAATATATTTTTTAAAATTAATTGTTAAAAAAATATATTTTATAATTAAACCATGATTTAATCTAATAATATATTTTTTATCCAATAAAATATATTTTTAAAAATTATCTGTTATAAAAAATATATTTTATTGGATAAAAAATATATTATTAGATTAAATCATGGTTTAATTATAAAATATATGAATTTTGATAACAATAAATTAAAATAAAAATATGACTTAATTAAAAATTATAGATTTTAATAAAAAATATTAGGTTCATATATTATAAAAAATTAAATTTTATAAAATCAAAGGTTCATATACATTAAAAATTTATATATGTAAAAAATATATTATTAGATAAAAATTAATTATGTAAATTTATGTGTATTAAATATACATTAAAATTTATAATGTTATATATAGCAATTTTAATTAGTTTTGGACATGAATGGTCCAATAGCTCAGATGGTTAGAGCGCGGATTCGTAATTGAAGGTTGCGGGTTCGACACCTACTTGGACCATTTTCAAAAATCATTTTAAAAAATTTTAACTCGTATGGATTACGAATCCGTAAGGTTCTTACGGATTCGCATCTTACGGATTAAGGCTCTTATGGATTCGCAATCCGTAAGGCTCTTACGGATTACGAATCCGTATGAACCTTTACGGATTGCTTTTGGATTGCGAGAAGGGCAAAATTGGTATTGTACTGTATATGTTGGGTGTATTAGAAAAATTACTGGTGTAGGAAGCAAATGCCCTCAATGTTTAATCTCGTTTAAAGTGCTTGGGCCAATTGCCGATGACCAGTAACCAGCGTCATGCACAAGTAACTCCTAACTCCACGGGTGGGCTTAAAAAGGGCTGTGAAGGTTTCATAATTTGGGTTTAACTTCCTACACCAGTGCTTTTTCTAATACACTCAGCATATTTTTTTATTTCCAACTTTACCCTCGTACGGATCGACAATCCGTAAGAGTCATATGGATTGTCAATCCATATGACTCATACGGATCGACAATCCGTATGAGTCATATGGATTGTCAATCCATATGACTCTTACGGATCAACAATCCGTATGACTCATATGGATTGTCAATCCATATGAGTCATATGGATTAGCAATCCGTATGACTCATACGGATCAACGATCCGTAAGAATTGAATGGTGTATGTCGATATGCAACTTACGGATTTTGAGAAGGACAAAATTGGTATTACACTGTGTATGCTGGGTGTATTAAAAATTTAGCTGGTGTAGGAAGTTAAACCCATAATTTGGGGTCAAGTGCTTGGGCTTCGATTTGGAGGCCCAAGAAAAATAATGCTCCAACCTCAACCAATCCAATACTAATTCACTAATTTAATTAATATAATATAATACATAAACATTCTACTAAACATTATAATAAATCCCAATAATTTTAACTATTATTCTTTTAATAGTTGTTCTAAAATCCAACATCACCAAAATTCGAAAATTTCAATTTCTTTAAGTTTATAAAAAAAAATTCACAACATCCAATAAAATCTTTCATATATAAACTCTCCTGTTGTTATCACGTATAAAAGGTCGAACAATTTGTACTTTTTGTTTTATTTTTGTTTTTAAAAAGTTTTTTTTTTCTTCTTAGCATGTAAACCACAAATCAGTGTTCTAGTTAGAATTATAATTTTATAATTAGTTTGTTATTTACCTTGATGAAGAACTATTAATACTAGTATAGTTATAAAAAAAATAGAAAACAGAGTACGATTATTTTAAATTAATTAAACTAAAATAAAATCATGTCTCTATTGTTTTGTAACTAGAAGAATTCTGGCAAGAGAGCGCATTCGTGTCTGGAGTTGTGGCCAACAGAGAGAAAGTAGGAAAAAGAAAAGAAAAAAAAAAAAAGAAGCCCCACCGACTTCGGCGAAATGGATCTGCCGCCGGCACCGATCCGGTGGCGCGCAACCGCAATCCCATTCTTTGTGGCGGTTCTCTTTCTATCCACCATCTCCCCTTTGCGCGCAATCTACTGCGACGATGATGATTGCTACGATCTACTTGGGTCAGCTAACACTTCCTTTCTTCCCCCAATTCTCTTTCGTTTCTGCATTATTTGCTATCGTAACTCTCCCTTCTCTTCTTATTTGCAGGGTTTCTCAAAGTGCCAATGCTTCCGAAATCAAAAAAGCTTACTACAAACTCTCCTTGAAGTAGTATGTGTTTCTCTTACTACAGCTTCTCCTTAATTCGCTCTCTTTTAGTCTCTCTCTCTGTTTTTATTTTCTTTTTTGGTTTTCTTGTTTAATTCAGTCACCCAGATAAAAACCCTGATCCGGAATCGCGAAAGCTGTTTGTAAAAGTCGCCAATGCTTATGAGGTACTTTGGTTTTTTTTATAGCTTTGTTTGTTTTTCAATGATTCTGATGTAGGATTTTAGATTTTGATAGAATTGAACGTTTCGCAACGTGAAGTAAATTGAAAACTGACCACATTGTTCTGTTTTTGGTGAGAAATTGGTTCTGATGCTAATGATGGTAATACGACTTCTTTACAGATTTTGAAGGATGACGCCACACGAGAACAATATGATTATGCAATTGCACATCCAGAGGAGGTGTTTATACTTTTATAGCAAGTTTACTTTCCTTTTGAAATTGGGGTCAATAGCCCCTGAATTGTTTCATCCCTGTCCTTTTAGTTTTTATTGAAGTAGAACTGTGTTTTCATTTATTGATTTCAGGTGTTTTATAATACTGCACGCTACTATCGGGCTTACTATGGTCACAAGACGGTGAGATTTTTTGCTTTTGCAATTTGAAGCAGTGATGGATTTTGGATTCGAAATTGATTTGAAATGATTGAATTTTGCAAGTGACACTCATTTTGTAGTAATTCTGTACTTTTTTACTTGCTAGGATCCCCGTGCTGTGTTGGTCGGCCTTCTTCTTATTCTTTCAGGTTTTCAATATCTAAATCAATCAACAAGGTATAAACAGGTAATGAGATATATTTAATATCAGTTGATTTAGTATAAAACATCCCTTGTACCCTTTATCCTCTTTTATCTATAAATTTTCTTTGCTGATCAAAAAAACGAAAAGTATACTACATCCCTGATGTGAAAATGTGCCATGGATATATGTTAACTGTTGATAGAAGTGTGTGTTGTCAAAACTCAAAAAAAGTATAACTTTGTCTCGCGAAATGCACATTTATACTTCTCTTCTCTAGTTGGCTAGCTAAAGGTTGAAAAGCTGTACCTGTGGTGTTAAAGATTGTATTTAGATGACTTATGCCCAACAGTTGAGCTCAATGTTGTTAAGAGTTTTGGATTTGTACGAACCATGTCATTTGATTCATGGATGTAGAACTAACTTGTTTGTTTTTGGAACATCTCTTTCCAAGGAGAGTAGGTCTTGAAGTCAAGGGTAGCCACTGCCCAAGTTTTATGGTGAAAATTTTCTGTTTCATGCATGTCCAATGAATCCAAGCATCATTACCAGTAAAATTGTTTACAATGATTTATGGTCATAAATGCATGCATAGGATTTGAAATAGGTCATGGCTGTGCAAATTTTTTTGTGTGTGCAAATTGCTTAATTTGTTATTTGTATAAAATGCTTTTGAAAGATTAAGACATCCACGTTCATTGCACTAACTTTTCTGTGTTTAGGCTGTAGCTATGGTCAAGAAGACACCTGCATATAAAAATAAACTAAGGGCATTGGAACTTGAACGCAGTGGAGGGGTTACAAACAAGAAGAAGAGTCAGAAGAATATGGACAAGTATGTTATCTTCCTCAATCTGTATGAGTGTGTATTTGTTTCAGGTTTTGCAAAATTATTCCCCAGAATATGAACTTGGAAATATAATGTTCCCATGTTATAAGTTTAAAAAAAAAAATTCCCAGACATAGTTGATTCCTAGGATGAACTGTCTTCATAGTTTGATTATCTTCCATTCCCATGGTGATGGGTGGGAATATAACATTATACTGGGATTGTTGTAAATTACCTTATTACCATATATTCCAACTAATTATCATTCCCGCTTCTATTTTTTCTTTCATATTTGAATTTTGAAAACATTCATGGAAATATTAAATCTTAACCAGAAATGCCATTTAGTTTTCTCAGGAATATAGTATTCCTAGGAAAGTTGTTCCTGGGAATTTAATTACATACCTTGAAACAAATGCAACCTACAGTTCTTGTATTGTATGTAATTTCCTATATCTAGTAGTTATTCAGTTGCACATCCTGAAAATAAATTTCTTATATCTTAGTATCCAGTGACCTGTTCAAATTGGTTCTCTTTGAAAAGTCTTATTTCCTTTGTTAAATCAGTCTTTCTTTCATCTGTAAGACTGAGCTTTGTTGACTGCAATTTCTTTACTTTTGACACACAAAGACACAATGTGAGGAATCCGTACATGCAGGAAAACAGAGGAAGATCTTAGCAAAGAACTCGATCTGCAGATAACTGGAGCTGAAATGGCCTCTGTATGGAAACTGCTTGGCGTCCGCTTTGTTCTATTACCGTATACCTTAGGCAAGGTTAGAGTTCAAATCTTTTATTTGGAAACTGCAATTACTCACAATGAATCTTTCATTGCTCTATTTTAATTCAAGGTACAGAGTTCTTTCCCACAAATGGTGCTGAACCTTGAAAATTAATATTTTTTATGTACAATTACTAATCCGTTCTGTTTTCCATTCAGCTGCTGTTGTGGACTGCCTGTTGGTTTTGGAGATACAAAGTGAAAAAGTATCCTTATTCTTGGGAAGATGCTTCTTATCTGACACAAAGATCCCTCAATATTCCTCTTGATAGGTGGAGAAATATAGGTGATTACAATTTATCTATGATGAACTTTCTTCTTTTAGACACTATCAACATAGGGGAATGATCCATGTTGCATAAGTAGAACCATCCTGCTTTTTATTTTTTGATTACTTTGTTCTGGATTCTACAAGCATAGCCTGACCTACTAGCATGTCTCTTAATGGTGCATGTCATTAATAGATGAAGCAACAAAGGAAGATCTTCTGCTCAGACGCTTGTGGGAGAAATCGAATCTGGAGAGCTATGTAGCAGAGATGCGGAAAGAATCAAAGCGCAGAAGATAGTTGCATTAGTTGCCTTTGCTGCTTTTAAAGTACTAAATTTTGTTGCAAATTGATTTTTAGGGTGGGGGTGATAGAAGCCATTTGTGTCAACCACAAAATCGTGCAATCATATACAAAGTTTATTAAGTTTACACATGCTATTGTTGCTCTCTAACAGCCTGTAAACAATGAACACAAAAGAATATTGCTTTAGATATTGCTTTATTCTTTCAATGAATCGGGTACTTGAGTCTCAATCTTGCTACAATCGCATGCTTGTTAGGAATAATTCAAAGATTGAAAGTTAGTTAAATAACTAAATTTTGGTGAGTTGAATTAGTTACTCATAACCAATGTTTGTTACCTGTTATCTAAACTAGGTTCACAATATTGTAAACACAGAATTCTTCAGTTTTGCTATCAATACAGTTTTCATTCAATTGTGTGCTTTGTTTTGAATACATTTGAGTGAGTTTAACAATGTCTGGCCGTAATTTTGAGTTCCTCTCTAGTTCAATAATTTTAAGGATAAAGATGCATGGACACCCTCATGTTATTTGACATCTTGCCAGAGATAGTAGAGATACGGAGGTATGATAAGTGATATAATTTGATAGGATGAGAGAGAGAAAAAAGTGTTAAATAGGTGTATGTGATATATGTGTCTATATATATATATATAATTACCTGTTAATGAGATTCTATGAAATCTCACCATGGTATAGTAGAGTTATGACGTGAATGTAGATGTACTTGAAATATATATCCTTCGACTTTTCGTGTAATGTCTCATTTTCACTGCTTTCTTTAGTCTTAAGGTTCCGAGTGTTGCTTACTGGAAGAGGCGAGGTCCATGGGTCTGCTGAACTAGTAGGTGGGGGTGGTGGATGATTTGTTAGATTCAGACTCTTTCCTCATTTTTAAAACTGTTTTCAAATTAGTATTACGAAAAAAAAACTTTTTCTTTTGTTTATATTATTCTTTAAACTTGTTTTACAAAATGCTTTAACAAGATCAAACAGACCTAGATGGTAAGTTTTCTTTTCTTTGTTTTGATGTTTGAAATTCTTCCAAGAGTAATAATATACAAATTACTCTTTATTTTAAACATCCTACAAATACTTTTCATCTCTCTTTATCTTTCTCTTCTTACTACATTGGGTGTTTATCATCAATTCATCAATGTATATTAAAACTATAAGGAATTTAAACATAACAACAACAATATAAGAAAACATGTCTAGAAACATTCTATTTGGAGGCTGTGTTGGTTCCTTCTCCCTGGTGGTGCACCACACGTACGCGGACTTAATTGCAGGCTGGCGCAATTAAAAAGAAAATAAGAATACAAATTTATACATTGGGTATTAACCTTTCATTCTTAATGATTATTTTCAGTTCCATTCGTTTGAATAATATGGTGAGATTGTTATCCAATGTCGATTTTGGAGTAAGGGATTATAGTTCGGGAAGTACGCAATCATTTTTTGCTGGCTTTCTTTGTCTTCGAGGAAGAAATTTCTTGTCTGGATCTTTGTTTGGCTGGACTGTGTTTTCGAGGAAGAATGATACGTCTGTTAAAGGTCCTAGTGGTAGAACATTGAGAGGAACTGGAGTAAATCACTAAGGACGATAAAGAAAATGAAATTATCTCAAATTCTGAGACCACATCCAAAAAGTCACTAGGGTAGTTCTGGATTGAACAATTGCGGTCTTGTATGAGCAAAGACAGAGGAAATTGTCTTTTGGAAAAAATGGAAATGATGATTATATATATATATATATATATATATATATATATATATATATAAAAGAGTGAGAGGAATATTGGATTTTAAATTTTATCATGAATGCTTAAAGCATTTCAATATATAACATATTTATATGCTAATTGTTAAATAATAAATAAATATAGTATATTTAATTGAATAAAAATTCACTTTGAAATTTAACACACACACACAAAATAATGTAGATTAAAATTTAATAATTTTTAAAAAATTATAAGTGTAACCAACATAGTCTACTATTGTAACCAACAGATTCTATCTACATATTTAATCAACCAAAACGACTTCTTATCTACATTTTATATTGAGTATATATTTAACTGAAGGATAACAAATCACTTCTTATCTACATTCTTTATCTTGTGTGAGATGTAACCAACACAGCCTACTATTTTCCCATATATTATATATGTAAATACAATATAACCTTTCATCTCTAAATTCCATTCATTACTTTCAGTAATGGAAGGAAAACAAATAGTTTGTTACTTATACTTTTTCCCATCTCTTTTTTACTCAAATACTCTTAATGATATTTATGTTGATTCCGCACAGGTTGAAGTGGAATGCATTGATATTGGTGAACCCAAGAATACTGGTATTTGTATCATATTGTTTGAAGAGTGTATGTAATTGTATTGATATTGGTGAACCCGAGAATACTACTCTAATATCTTAATTTAATTATTCTTTTAGCATTTGACTTACATTTTAAAAAGAATTCCTTATGTTCTAATCCTTATGTACACATGACATAATGTTAATTTCCTTATAACATCTATGGAAGTCATGGAAGTTCTATGCACTTATTTTTAAGTTACATAGAACATAGATTTCTTATTCCATGCATTCTTTCAAAGTTTATGAACTGATACACTAATCTTATTTCCTCAGTGTGTGTGTGTGTGAAACCAAACCCATATTTTTAATGACATATAATAGGAATGAAAATAATAACAGAACTAATGAAAATGATTAAAATTAGAGAAATATTAATGAGATTTTTTATCAAAAAATATTATTTTTGGCCAAAAAATACTGTTTTTGGAAGAAAAGAAATGCACTTTGTGGCGGTTTCTAAACCGCAAAAAATATAAAACGTGAAAAATTAAAAAAAGTGAAAATAAATTTTGTGGGGACTAAAAGTTGTCACAATTTTTCTGGCAGATTTACTGGCATTCTTCTAAAAATCGTCACAATTTTTTCTGACATCATGATTTCTGACAGTCGAGTTTGATTGTCAGGAATTAATTTTGTAACGATTTTTAAATGTCAGAACTGGATTTTTTAGTCGCTACAAAAATATCTTTTTTTTTTTTGTAGTGGTACATTCTAGAAGTATTTACATAAATTGAATTACAAAAACCTATAGTATACTAATAGCAAGTAATATGTATTTTAAAGTAAATTATACAAATCTTAGAATACTCATCTTCCTTCTTTTTTTAAATTTACACAAATCTCTTCTAAGTTTAAAAAATTAAACAAATTTTTTATTAATTTTTAAAACTTACACAAATTCTTTTAAATATGGTTCAAACATTTGATAATAATAAATTATATATGATTTATTTAATTTGTAACTTTTAAATGTCATTCGAGCCTTCCCTACTGTTCCACATGGTGAGAAGGTGATGCACAATGGTGCGGAGCTACAAACGTAGCACACGATTGCATGACAACTTGGTGGTACAAGTTTGAGTTTGAAGAAACGAAGGAGGATCATATCGCCTAGTTCAGAATATAATACATTTTCAAAACACCTATTTTAAAATACTAAAACTATATTATGAAATAATTATTCTGAAAAGTATCTTATTCTAGAATAATTATTCTAAAATATAGTTTTTCATATTTCATAATAGAATAAGCACTTTCAAAACCTACTCCGGAATAGGTACTATAGAATAAAAAAAATTATTTTGAAATAGTTATTTCAAAAAAGTATCTTATTTTAGTGGGTGTTTGGTAAAGAGGTATTTTTGTTTATTGGAGTCTTTTGAGAGATGCAGGTGATGAAAATGAAACATTATTGTTTCTATTCCCACTAAAAAAATGAAAAAGAAAATAATTGTGACCCGTTTCTTAGAGTGGGACTTTATCATATGGTGAGAAACAAACACTTGTCCTTTTAGCAGATAGTACTTGCTTGAGTTGCTTTTGGCTTTTGAACAATTTCATGGAGACCCAAAACACTAAGCAGAGTAGGCAAGCATGTGCTTGACTTTTGCGTGTGAGTGGAGTAACAGAAATGGTCATATTTGTGTTAGTTTTATTTTTCTACGAAGCAGAATCTCTTTGGACTTTTGGAGAACAACTCCAATGAGTTCATCAATTTTCAAAGTTTTGACTAGCACCACTCTCACTATTAACCAATTACTCCGACTAAGTGATGCTTTCACCTGGGCATGAGTAATCACACTGGGGAGATTGGTTAAGCTTCTAATAGCCATGATTTATCTTGTTCTATACATTTTTTAGTTTTAACATACGAACTCGTGATTTATTCAAACAAAAAGGACGAAATTGGGAGCACGCACGCAAGAAACCTACTTGTTGGTGGCATAGTTGACAAGGATGGAAAAGAGAATGGCAAGGGTGATATTCAACTGGAAAAGTATATTCATTGTTCCACGTATTCTTGAAGGTGCAATCTCTGAAAGAAAAACTGGCATGACCTGTTGTCATAAAAAAAATTAAAGCAACAAAGATGACTGAGTTCCAAGAAGCACTTGTTATTACAATTCCATCTCATACCATTAAAATATTAGTCTAATAATTTATTTTTCCATTATAAATTGTATTAAACCAAAGTCGAGTTAGCTTTATCGTTTTATATGGATAAGATGTAGATAGAATTTGCAAAATACAAAAAAGAGTAGCACAAGTTGAAGTTTTGGTTGCACTTTCAATGTCAAAAAGAGATATTCTTAGCCATAAAATATAAGTGTCTTTATATAATTAAAGGAGAGAAAATACAAAGTGATCTCCATCAAGGGTCGTAAACGTCAAATAGTAAGAACAATTTAAAGCATAAAAGGTGGGTTGGAGTTTGAAGAAAACGATTAAGACTTTGGGAGTGCATGCCAAGGAAGCCTTTGTACAATTACCAATAAAAACTATTGGCCGGTTTTAATTAACTTGCCTTCCATTGAAGCACGGTGTGATTCATTATTTTTGGTGGTCGCAGAAGCCCTCACTTGGAGGACGATGTTGAATATTCCATCCTACAATATGATGATGATTCTATAGCGATAGAAGAAGCCACTTTTGAAAATTTGTGGGTTTACAAGTCAATTTCTACAAAAGTGCTATCATGGAAATAAAGATGAGCATATTTTCTACAAGCAGCAGGTAACTTCCTTCACTGCAAGGTAGGTACAATCCCTTTCACGTTCCTTGGGCTTCCAGTGGGGTGTAATCCTAGACTATCTAATACTTGGGATCCAGTGGTGAGCAACTTTCAGATGAGGCTGGCAGTGTGGAAAAGCAGGAAGCTATCCATTAGAGGAAGATTAGTCCTTAATTATCAAATTAGTCTTATCCAGCATGCAACTATACTTCTTCTCTTTCTACAGAATTCCAAAAAATGTGCTCCAAAAGTTGATTGCGATCGAAAGGAATTTCTCATGGAACGACACAATGGAAAACCAAAAGATCAACTGGGTATATTGGAGCAAAGTTTGCTCACCTATAAGGTTTGGTGTGGGGGGGGGGGGTCTTGGCATCAAGGATTTGGATCTATTCAAGATAAGGTTGCTAGCAAAATGGCAATGGAGACTCCTTAATGAAAAACAATCCATATGGTATCCAATTTTGAATTTTAGATATGGGCCACTCAATTGCATCAAAAGGAAGATTAGAAATTGAATGAGCACTTCATTTTGGTCCCATAATTGCTGTGATCAATACATCTTCAAGCTACACTGCCAGAGGTTGTTTCAAATAGCTCATAACAAGGAGTCATCAGTTGCACATCCCATCTTCGAGCGGTTCTGGTCAAGTGAAGCGCCAATGAAGGTATTAATTTTTTCATGGAGGCTTTTAATTTGTTGGATAAAGTCCCTACATGTGATCAACTACATAGGAGAAATATCCCAATTTCAAGCTCAGAAACCTGTTGCTATTTTTGTGGTAATCATATGGAAACTAGGAATACAAGAAAGATTCAATCAACTATGGCCTTCTAGGTGTGAACTTTATTCTTCCAGCTGAAACGACACAATTGCATGAACAGTTTGCACACCTGCTAATAGGAAGGACCAGCTACAAATGGAGCCATATTGTACGGCATGCAACAATGTAACAATGTGGGGAATTTGGAATGCAAGAAATAATTTCGTTTTTTGGCAGAAAGCAATACAGTTAGCAGAGATCTTTGAATTTGTTCGTTCCATCACTTGGAAATGGTTTTTATACAAACGGAAAAAACCAATCCAAATCTCTGCATGGTAGACAAATCCATTACAGTGCTTATCCTGTAATAGGAGACATTTGGAGTAGACAAATACTTCATGTTCTTTTGGTCTGATCATTTGATGACTTTGATTAGTTTCTTTTATATATGTACTACTTTGATCGTCATTTCGCAATTTTGGCTTCTTTCCCTATTCTCCCCCCAAATATCATTCATTTTCTATTTTAATTAAACGACTTTCAATATTTATTTAAAATGTTTACGTAACAATATAATAGAGCATCACATGATCATTATATTCTTTTTATGATTAAATATTGGATATCAATTAATAGATTATCAAAATTGTATGATTAAAATAGTGACAATCAAATTCAAAAAAAAAATGCGATTAAATTCGTGAGATGATAATAGTAAGAAATATGAAGATTCTATCTAAAAAAAGAAATAAGATTAAAAGTTTAATCATGTCTTATCTTTATCTCTTTTATTTTTATTTTTAAAATCGGTTTGTAAATTTTGTTAATATGTCTGTAATTAAAATAATTTTATATCATAATTTAAATTATTTATTATATTTATTATAAATTTAATTATGATAATTTATCAA
>PYAF01003201.1:1416448-1437626 GCA_007407185.1 Glycine tomentella
AAAGTTTTTACTATGGGCGACTTGATCACCAGCTCGAAGACGAATGGACCGTTTCGCATTGCCAATTTTATCCGGGCACGTGCGTTCTCCTCCAAGTCCACGACGAACATCATCCTCCTTCGATGGTGACGCTGAACGTGAAAGTGCCGAGGTCGCAAGATCGCATCCCTTTCGAAATGGACAAGGACGAAACCATTCTTCATCTGAAGGTGAAGATTGCTGCGCGCCAAGACATGGGAGGTGTTCCGGTGGAGAGGATCGTGCTGCAGTCGCCTTGCGTGGAATGGCATGACGATCAGGTTCTGCAAGACATTCTTTCTTCAAAGAGTGTTGACCTAGACGTGTTCTTGAAACCGTTAGCAGCAGCCACGTCATCAACGTCCTCGTCACGCCCAGTTGCTCAATCCTAGTTGCATCGTTTCGCGTCGTCACAATCCAGTTAGTAGTTAGTTTCTGTTCATAACAATAATAACAAAGTAGTTGTTAGTTCGATGTATAAATGCCAGAACTTAACTACCAAATAAAACTCTGAATCTAGAAGCAGGTTTCTTTCATTGTATTCATATATCCATCTTTCATGTACAAATAAAATGTATATCTTTCTTGTATATAGAAGCAGGTTTCTTGTATATCTTTCTTTTCTTGACTGGTTTCATTTTAATTACCGGGGTTTATTTATTTATATAAAAACGATAATAGTAAATATATATTAAAATGATTAAAAATAGAACTTCAGAATTTAATGAGATGTATTTGCTTTGCATCAAAATGAATATATATTGGTTATGTAAATATATTAATATTTTTTTCCATTGCAGAAAAGCTTGTTATGTAAATATATTTGTTGATGGTACATAGTGTGCCCTCAAGAAATCAGGGTGGTTCTTTTTTATTTTATGAACTTGCAGAATATAAAAGTGAAGACTAGATTGAGAAAACAAAATAAGGTTTCTCGAATAGAATTGATAACTACAAATTGAGCAGTGTTACACTTCACACTGTAATACAAAATAAGGTTCAGATGTCAACATACCCCTAATTCACATGTGAAGTTGTTTCAAAGTACTGACTAATTGAGACCGCGCACCGAAGTATACTTAGAAGACAAATTCTATTTGTATAACACTACAAGCATATTTTCATTATCATGAGTCAATAAAGAAATTCATATAAGAATGATGTTAACTCTACTTATTTAGAAAGGGTCACTATTTTATTATATCCTTAGTATGTACTCAACTTTCCTTATAAAGTGATCGTATGTTCTTGGCGTGTGTTAGTAACATGCCTACTGAATATAATATTTTTTAGAGACTACTGAATAATCCCGTCAATTAATTCAAGCGCTCAATGATATAAAGAATTTAATATAACATAACTTTAACAAGAGAATTTGTAAAAAGAGATCGACAAAGAAGAATTTGTAAATATCTAAATGACTAGAAATATAAATTTTACAATGAATGTAAATTATGAACTATTTCTATTGCCAAACAAACTATTGCTGTTGCACACACAATACGAAACCAACGTAAATTGTTTTACTCGAATGTGGTCATTTTGCTAATACAATTGAAATCCGAACGTGACTAGTGCTGCAGTAGCATGAAACTCACAACTATATTGTCAGAATGAAATAGAAACAAAACTATAAATATCACTAACAAATATTAATATAAGAGGTGGTCATGGTGGTGAAATCAAACTTTCAGAGTAAATGTGGAACCCAAGCTTAGAACTAATCCAAGAACAACCCCACCTACCATTATTCAAGTTAAACAGAACTACTTTGGACAAGGAACGACTGGGTACCAACATAACAACACCATCTTCTGAAATGCACAACAAGTCAATCGTGAGAAGCGTTCCAAAATAATAGGAATCGTGAGGGAGCATCATCAACTTAGTCCATGAGTCTTGAACCCCATACTCCTTCATGAGCCACACTACCCACTTAAGTTCCTTTGACTCCAAGAAAGAAACACAGAGACAGTCACGCAGGACATGTAGCACAGGAATGCAAATACTGACTCCGTCCCAATCAGGAAGCAACAATTCACCAAATGTCTCCGTCCCCAAATCGAAGGAAAGAATCACCCATTTTTTGTCACCTCTCATAGATAACCAATTAAGAGTGCCACTCACAAATTTTCCTAGGCACGGCTTAGGACGCGGCAAGAAATTCTGAATTACCTTGCAAGAATTTGATCCAAAGGTATATATTTTGGTCACAATTTCAGTTACATCATCACGATTTTCCATAGCTAGCAACTTGTATTTGTCATTCACATGATCATAGCCAAAACCCCAGTATGTAGCAGTCACAAGAGCAATAGTAGTTTTGATTGGCATTGCTTTAGATATCAATCCGATGGAAGGGTTCCACAATTTGGCAATACTTAGAAAATAATCAAACACACACAGTAAGCCATTGCACGAACCTAGAATGATGAAAGACTGATGAATTGTCCGGAAGGAAAGAGGTTTAGATGGGTTTGACGGGTTTTGGAACAGCGACTGCACAGAGAATGATAGGATTTTACGGTAACCGGCGGGGACACAGACCAATCGTTGGTGGGGCATGTTTGGATTTGCATTTGAGGTGCGAAAGTGGTCTTTGGCGAATTGGGGACGAGAAATTAGGGTTTTCCATGACTTGCACACACACTTGAATTGCAGAAGCAATCTCACCGGCAGCCTGAGGAGAATCTCGAAGATCAGTTCATCTGGTAAGATCGACAATCCAGGGGACTCATCGCCAGTTAGAGAAAGAAGCTTGGTTGTCTTGCCCATGCTTTTCCAACGTCGTTCAGTACAAACGGTGTGGTTTTGGTAATCTTATTCTTAGCAAAGAATTGCAGAATTCTCTACTTCTTTAGAGAGAACATGTATATATAATGTGGAACTGAAGCCTTTGTCTGTCAATTAATAATTGGACAATGTAAATAGGCCATATAAGATATAAGATAGTTATATAATTTAAATAAGAGATAAATGTACCTTCAAGATATTATGTTATTTATAAATTACTAACAACTTTGTAAATAATTAATTAGAGATATAATTGAAGATAAAATTGTTATACTTATTTAAATAAATAGATAAGATATAAGATTGGTATAGTGTAAAGCAAAAAGAAAGGAAAAAAAAAAATTATCAGTTTAAATCTTGTTGCTAACAAAAAAAAACTAATAATATTAACAATTAATATTTACATATAAAAAAATCTACATGATAGAAAATTACAAAATTATACGGATAAACCACTTTTAAATTCTAATTTAGAAACATGCAAAAATGATGTTAGGGCCAATGTTGTTGGGCCTAAGAAAATATAAAAGAAAACCATGGATATCAGGGAACAACTATTCCCATTTTTTTGCTATTACCACTACCAATCCTGTTAAAATTTTCTTTGCCCACTACCATATCATTTCGTGCCTGTTGCTTTCTTCATTTTCTAAGATGTTTCCTGTACTCTTATCCGAAGTGATCATTGTAGAAGCCAAAAAGATAATATAATTGGGAATGTAATTTTACATTCCAAATTGACCATTTCAGAAGAAAAAAAAAAAAACTACAGAAAACAACTGAGAAGTGGAGGAAGCAATAGCCTCGTTTTGTTTGCTCTTTGAATTGAAGCTCCATTATTCATCCTTCCAAAATCAACAGCTTTGCGCTCCAATCTGTATGAGTGTGTATTTGTTTCAGGTTTTGCAAAATTATTCCCCAGAATATGAACTTGGAAATATAATGTTCCCATGTTATAAGTTTTTAAAAAAAAATCCCAGACATAGTTGATTCCTAGGATGAACTGTCTTCATAGTTTGATTATCTTCCATTCCCATGGTGATGGGTGGGAATATAACATTATACTGGGATTGTTGTAAATCCTAACCAGAAATGCCATATTTGAATTTTAAAAACATTCATGGAAATATTAAATCTTAACCAGAAATGCCATTTAGTTTTCTCAGGAATATAATATTCCTAGGAAAGTGGTTCCTGGGAATTTAATTACATACCTTGAAACAAATGCAACCTACAGTTCTTGTATGTAATTTCCTATATCTAGTAGTTATTCAGTTGCACATCCTGAAAATAAATTTCCTATATCTTAGTATCCAGTGACCTGTTCAAATTGGTTCTCTTTGAAAAGTCTTATTTCCTTTGTTAAATCAGTCTTTCTTTCATCTGTAAGACTGAGCTTTGTTGACTGCAATTTCTTTACTTTTGACACACAAAGACACAATGTGAGGAATCCGTACATGCAGGAAAACAGAGGAAGATCTTAGCAAAGAACTCGATCTGCAGATAACTGGAGCTGAAATGGCCTCTGTATGGAAACTGCTTGGCGTCCGCTTTGTTCTATTACCGTATACCTTAGGCAAGGTTAGAGTTCAAATCTTTTATTTGGAAACTGCAATTACTCACAATGAATCTTTCATTGCTCTATTTTAATTCAAGGTACAGAGTTCTTTCCCACAAATGGTGCTGAACCTTGAAAATTAATATTTTTTATGTACAATTACTAATCAGTTCTGTTTTCCATTCAGCTGCTGTTGTGGACTGCCTGTTGGTTTTGGAGATACAAAGTGAAAAAGTATCCTTATTCTTGGGAAGATGCTTCTTATCTGACACAAAGATCCCTCAATATTCCTCTTGATAGGTGGAGAAATATAGGTGATTACAATTTATCTATGATGAACTTTCTTCTTTTAGACACTATCAACATAGGGGAATTATCCATGTTGCATAAGTAGAACCATCCTGCTTTTTATTTTTTGATTACTTTGTTCTGGATTCTACAAGCATAGCCTGACCTACTAGCATGTCTCTTAATGGTGCATGTCATTAATAGATGAAGCAACAAAGGAAGATCTTCTGCTCAGACGCTTGTGGGAGAAATCGAATCTGGAGAGCTATGTAGCAGAGATACGGAAAGAATCAAAGCGCAGAAGATAGTTGCATTAGTTGCCTTTGCTGCTTTTAAAGTACTAAATTTTGTTGCAAATTGATTTTTAGGGTGGGGGTGATCGAAGCCATTTGTGTCAACCACAAAATCGTGCAATCATATACAAAGTTTATTAAATTTACACATGCTATTGTTGCTCTCTAACAGCCTGTAAACAATGAACACCAAAGAATATTGCTTTAGATATTGCTTTATTCTTTCAATGAATCGGGTACTTGAGTCTCAATCTTGCTACAATCGCATGCTTGTTAGGAATAATTCAAAGATTGAAAGTTAGTTAAATAACTAAATTTTGGTGAGTTGAATTAGTTACTCATAACCAATGTTTGTTACCTGTTATCTAAACTAGGTTCACAATATTGTAAACACAGAATTCTTCAGTTTTGCTATCAATACAGTTTTCATTCAATTGTGTGAGAGAAAAAAAAGTGTTAAATAGGTGTATGTGATATAAGCGTGTGTGTGTATATATATATATATATATATATATATATATATATATATAATTACCTGTTAATGAGATTCTATGAAATCTCACCATGGTATAGTAGAGTTATGACTTGAATGTAGATGTACTTGAAATATATGTCCTTCGACTTTTCGTGTAATGTCTCATTTTCACTGCTTTCTTTAGTCTTAAGGTTCCGAGTGTTGCTTACTGGAAGAGGCGAGGTCCATGGGTCTGCTGAACTAGTAGGTGGGGGTGGTGGATGATTTGTTAGATTCAGACTCTTTCCTCATTTTTAAAACTGTTTTCAAATTAGTATTACCAAAAAAAACTTTTTCTTTTGTTTATATTATTCTTTAAACTTGTTTTACAAAATACTTTAACAAGATCAAACAGACCTAGATGGTAAGTTTCTTTGTTTTGAAGTTTGAAATTCTTCCAAGAGTAATAATATACAAATTACTCTTTATTTTAAACATCCTACAAATACTTTTCATCTCTCTTTATCTTTCTCTTCTTACTACATTGGGTGTTTATCATCAATTCATCAATGTATATTAAAACTATAAGGAATTTAAACATAACAACAACAATATAAGAAAACATGTCTAGAAACATTCTATTTGGAGGCTGCGTTGGTTCCTTCTCCCTGGTGGTGCACCACACGTACGCGGACTTAATTGCAGGCTGGCGCAATTAAAAAGAAAATAAGAATACAAATTTATACATTGGGTATTAACCTTTCATTCTTAATGATTATTTTCAGATCCATTCGTTTGAATAATATGGTGAGATTGTTATCCAATGTCGATTTTGGAGTAAGGGATTATAGTTCGGGAAGTACGCAATCATTTTTTTTTACAGTTTTATAGGTTTGAAATACATTACGTACAAGAATTTTTAAAATCAGTAGTTAAAATTTGTAGTTAATCTTTGGCAAAAAGAGCTAATTATAAATTAGCTACAAAATTACTTTAATATGGGTGTGAGCATGAAATGAGTAGTCTATTAACTTTAGAAAAATAATCCTAGTTAATTTGTGCTAATATACTGTTCAGTTTTCTTTGTTTCTAGCTATATGTAACAAGTTTATTCTCATAGTAATTTTATACCTAATTTATAGCTAAAATTGTCCGATATTTATAGCAATTTAGAAATTAGCTCCTAGTTATTTCCTAGCTAATTCATAGTAAAATAAAGATTAATATATATTTTATCTATTTTAATTTAATTTGACTGTAATAACAAACTAGCTGTTACATTTAGTTTGTTGTATAACTACCAAAGCTTAACAAATAAGACTCTGTAAATAGAAACAGGGTTACTATCATTGTTGTACAGAATAAATATGTATAATCATCCATCTTGTAAACAAAGCATTGCAAAGTGTTTTCTATGATACCTGGCTTATCTTTCTTTTCTTGACTACTGTTTTCTATGATACCTTGATGATGAATTTTAACTAGTATCAACCAACACTTGATGGTACATAGTGTGCCCTCAAGAAATCAGGGTGGTTCTTTCTTATTTTATGAACTTGCAGAATATAAAAGTGAAGACTAGATCGAGAGAACAAAATAAGGTTTCTCGAATAGAATTGATAACTACAAACTGAGCAGTCTTACACTTCACACTGTAATATAAAATAAGGTTCAGATGTCAACATACCCCTAATTCACATGTGAAGTTGTTTCAAAGTACTGACTAATTGAGACCACGCGCCGAAGTATACTTAGAAGACAAATTCTATTTGTATAACACTACAAGCATATTTTCATTATCATGAGTCAATAAAGAAATTCATATAAGAATGATGTTAACTCTACTTATTTAGAAAGGGTCGCTATTTTATTATATCCTTAGTATGTACTCAACTTTCCTTACAAAGTGATCGTATGTTCTTGGCGTGTGTTAGTAACATGCCTACTGAATATAATATTTATTAGAGACTACTGAATAATCCCGTCAATTAATTCAAGCGCTAAATGATATAAAGAATTTAATATAACATAACTTTAACAAGAGAATTTGTAAAAAGAGATCGACAAAGAAGAATTTGTAAATATCTAAATGACTAGAAATATAAATTTTACAATGAATGTAAATTATGAACTATTTCTATTGCCAAACAAACTATTGCTGTTGCACATACAATACGAAACCAACGTAAATTGTTTTACTCGAATGTGGTCATTTTGCTAATACAATTGAAATCCGAACGTGACTAGTGCTGCAGTAGCATGAAACTCACAACTATATTGTCAGAATGAAATAGAAACAAAACTATAAATATCACTAACTAACAAATATTAATATAAGAGATGGTCATGGTGGTGAAACCAAAATTTCATAGTAAATATGGAACCCAAGATTAGAACTAATCCTAGGACAACCCCACCTACCATTATTCAAGTTAAACAGAACTACTCTGGACAAGGAACGACTGGGTACCAACATAACAACACCATCTGCTGAAATGCACAACAAGTCAAGCGTGAGAAGCGATTCAAAATCATAGGAATCGTGAGGGAGCATCATCAATGTAGTCCAAGTCCAATCACCTACAACAAAGTGAGAGATCATCGTCAATTTAGTCCATGAGTCTTGAACCCCATACTCCTTCATGAGCCACACAACCCACTTAAGTTCCTTTGACTCCAAGAAAGAAACACAGAGACAGTCACGCAGGACATGTAGCACAGGAATGCAAATACTGACTCCGTCCCAATCAGGAAGCAACAATTCACCAAATGTCTCCGTCCCCAAATCGAAGGAAAGAATCACCCATTGATCACCTCTCAATGATAACCAATTAAGAGTGCCACTCACAAATTTTCCTAGGCACGGCTTAGGACGCGACAAGAAATTCTGAATTACCTTGCAAGAATTTGATCCAAAGGTATATATTTTGGTCACAATTTCAGTTTCATGATCACGATTTGCCATAGCTAGCAACTTGTATTTGTCATTCACATGATCATAGCCAAAACCCCAGTAAGTAGTAGTCTCACAATCACTACTAGTTTCGATTGGCATTGCTTTAGATATCAATCCGATGGAAGGGTTCCACAATTTGACATCACGTAGAAGATAATCAAACACACACAGTAAGCCATTGCACGAACCTAGAATGATGGAAGAGTGACCAATTGTCCAGAAGGAAAGAGGTTTAGATGGGTTTGACGGGTTTTGGAACAGCGACTGCACAGAGAATGATATGATTTTACGGAAACCGGCGGGGAGACAGACCAATCGTTGGTGGGGCATGTTTGGATTTGCAGTTGAGGTGCGAAGGTGGTCTTTGGCGAATTGGGGATGAGAAATTAGGGTTTTCCATGACTTGCACACACACTTGAATTGCAGAAGCGATCTCACCGGCAGCCTGAGGAGAATCTCGAAGATCAGTTCATCTGGTAAGATCGGCAATCCAGAGGACTCATCGCCAGTTAGAGAACGAAGCTTGGTTGTCTTGCCCATGCTTTTCCAACGTCGTTCAGTACAAACGGTGTGGTTTTGGTAATCTTATTCTTGGCAAAGAATTGCAGAATTCTTTACTTCTTTAGAGAGAACATGTATATATAATAAGGAACTGGAGCCTTTGTCTGTCAATTAATAATTGGACAATGTAAATAGGTAATATAAGATAGTTATATAATTTAAATAAGAGATAAATGTACCTTCAAGATATTATGTTATTTATAAATAACTAACAACTTTGTAAATAATTAATTAGAGATATAATAGAAGATAAAATTGTTATACTTATTTAAATAAATAGATAAGATATAAGATTGGTATAGTGTAAAGCAAAAAGAAAGGAAAAAAAAAATTATCAGTTTAAATCTTCTTGCTAATAAAAAAAAACTAATAATATTAACAATTAATATTTACATATAAAAAAATCTACATGATAGAAAATTACAAAATTATACGGATAAACCACTTTTAAATTCTAATTTAGAAACATGCAAAAATGATGTTAGGGCCAATGTTGTTGGGCCTAAGAAAATATAAAAGAAAACCATGGATATCAGGGAACAACTATTCCCATTTTTTTGCTATTACCACTACCAATCCTGTTAAAATTTTCTTTGCCCACTACCATATCATTTCGTGCCTGTTGCTTTCTTCATTTTCTAAGATGTTTCCTGTACTCTTATCCGAAGTGATCATTGTAGAAGCCAAAAAGATAATATAATTGGGAATGTAATTTTACATTCCAAATTCACCATTTCAGAAGAAAAAAAAAAAAAACTACAGAAAACAACTGAGAAGTGGAGGAAGCAATAGCCTCGTTTTGTTTGCTCTTTGAATTGAAGCTCCATTATTCATCCTTCCAAAATCAACAGCTTTGCGCTCCAATTCTCTTTCTTTTATGCATTTGTCATCGTAATCCTCCCTTCTCTTCTTATTTGCAGGGTTTCTCAAAGTGCCAATGCTTCCGAAATCAAAAAAGCTAACTACAAACTCTCCTGAAAGTAGCATGTGTTTCTCTTATTATAGCTTCTCCTTATTTCGCTTTCTTTTACTCTCTTTGTTTTGTTTTTTGGTTTTCTTGTTTAATTCAGTCACCCAGATACTCACAAATAATATTATTAGTACATTCTAAAAGTATTTACATAAATTGAATTTCAAAAACCTGTAGTATACTAATAGCAAGTAATCTGTATTTAAAAGTAAATTATACAAATCTTACAATACTCATCTTCTTTTTTTAAAATTTACACAAATATCTTTTAAGTTTAATAAAATACACACATTTTTTCTTAATTTTTAAAACTTACACAGTTTCTTTTAAATATATTTGATATTAATAAATTATATATGACTTATTTAATTTGTAACTTTTTTTAAATGTTATTCTATTCCTCCTTCATGTATATGAGAAAATTTTGATAAAAAAAGTTATAAACAAATCATTAATGTTTCAACGTACAAATCAGCTGAGTGAAATCGAAGGTTATTGTAATTTCCTTTATATATTATATGCATATGTAAATACTAAATAGCATTTACTAAAAAAAGAAAAACGAATTAGTTATTAAGAAATAGTCAACTCAAATTCTCTCGACGTTTACTTTATATTTAGATGGAAGTACACAGCAAAGAAATTAAAACTGCTGCACGGGAATATAAGCATTAAGCAATAGAAGAGAGTGAGATATCCCGTACCTAAACAAAAATATTTTAAACGAACACATAAAAAAATATATAATAAAATTACTTATTTTGTTTAGAAAAAGTATCTTTTTAATAAATAATTTCAATCAGATCCAAATATATCATAGTATTTGGTGGACATCCAAATGTCTATTAACACTTAAATAAAGACTAATATATATTTATAACAATTTAGAAATTAACTCCTAGTTATTTCCTTGCTAATTCATAGTAAAATAAAGATTAATATATATTTTATCTATTTTAATTTAATTTTTAATTTATGAATTATTTTTACTCATTTATGCAAATATTTGTCAAGAAGCAAGGAGGTGAAACACAAGGTGTCCATTCCTTTTGCTTAAATTTGTCCAATATTTTTGCTCATATTTCCTAGCTAATCCAAACAAAATAATCTTAGAGAAAGTTTTTTTTTTTTTAAGCAAAAGTATTTTTACTCATAGCCAGTTAGTTTCTGTTTGTAACTGTAATAACAAACTAGCTGTTAGATTTAGTTTGTTGTATAACTATCAAAGCTTAACAAATAAGACTGTGTAAATAGAAGCATGGTTACTATCATTGTTGTACAAAATAAATATGTATAATCATCCATCTTGTAAACAAAGCGTTGCAAAGTGTTTTCTATGATACCTGGCTTATTTTTCTTTTCTTGACTAATGCTTTCATGTTAATTACAGGGGTTTATTTACTTATATAAAAATGATAGTAGTTTCATTAACGCATAAAAATATATATATAAATAATTCATATATTATGTATATAAAACAACTTAAGATTACTTTAAATGAAAATTCGTTTTCACACTTAAACGGTGAAATTAAAAGTAAAAAAAAATCTTAAATATTAGAGAACACTTTTTATCTTATTTTTATTATTTTATTTTATTCTTGTAATTCGTACAGATGGTCAACTATGACTTCAAAGAGATTCACCATGACATCGGAGAAACACGAGAGAGAAATAATGTTGTTTTAATGTTTTAATCCATGAGAATTAATGTTTTTAAAAAATAACAAATAAATGTTTTTTTAAAATTTTTAAAGAATGAATTGATTGATTAAAAAATGTCACAAAGGCAGATGGCTCATGTGTGGACATTACTGTGCAGTGGTTAGTGTATCATAGTTCCAAATTTTATGATACATGGCCTAATGTGACCTGCAAAATCATTTGACAACAAGTAATCTTATGTGAGATCAATGCTACGCAAAAAGAACAAGATAATCTGCTCAGCATAAAACGTTATCCACTTAATATTTGTTCCAACTTAAGAACTAGGTTTTGAGAAAGACAGAAAATCAAAGCAGCACATCGAACTTAAATCTCTGACTTAACGTCATATTTAATCACTCAATAAGTTTAGCACTGATAGCTAATACCTATTTAATAATCCATAGTATAGACTATAGAGTCGACTTTTAAAGGTCTAATAATGTAGCTTATTTTCATCTTAGACTTACCGCGACAATTTGCTAATATAAAAAATCTTAAAAAAGAAATCGACCTATTTGTATTCAAATTGGTTTCTTTCTTGCCCAAATTAAGATTTAAGATAAGAAGTTGCTTGCAAGATTCAAAGAGCGAATAATTTATAGAACTCCCAAAATATCATTTATCCCAATAATCAGCAATTGGATACAACTAAAAGGATTTTTTTTAATCTAGGTAAACTAGTCCAAATCAAGACAGTGTTAGTTTAATTTCTCCTCAAGAAATTTTACTTAAGGGGGAAAATACCTTGATGATGAATTTTAGAGCCCTGGCACAGCGGTAAAGTTGTGTCTTGGTGACCTGTTGGTCATGGATTCGAATTCGGAAACAGCCTCTTTACATATGCAAGGGTAAGACTGCGTACAATATCCCTTCCCCTTACCTGCGCATAGCGTGGAGCCTTCGGGCAATGGGGTTACGTGGTTTTAGAGGGCGAGCCCTGGCACAGCGGTAAAGTTGTGTCTTGGTGACCTGTTGGTCATGGGTTCGAATCCGGAAACAGTCTCTTTGCATATGCAAGGGTAAGGTTGCGTACAATATTCCTCCCCTTTACCTGCGCATAGCGTGGAGCCTCCGGACAATGGGTTACTTGATTTTTTATCAACCAACACTTGATGGTACATAGTGTGCCCTCAAGAAATTGGTTCTTTCTTATTTTTTGAAGTTGCAGAATATAAAAGTGAAGACTAGATCGAGAGAACAACATAAGGTTTCTCGAATAGAATTGGTAACTACAAACTGAGCAGTCTTACACTTCACACTGTAATAGAAAATAAGGTTCAGATGTCAACATAGCCTAAACCAGATTTATGCAGAGTAAGAAATGAAAGAAAATAAAAGTTTTACAGAGCTGTGTCCTAATAATGGATTACTAGCTATTAACCCACTAGTCCTAATAATCAACCTTTATGATTATCATACTGTGTCAAATTTAATTATTAAACAGAGCTGTGTTATTAGCTTAAAATTGTTCTAGTTTAGGGAGAGTAAAATAGTTGAAGTGAATTGAAACATTTAGCAACATTTAGACAAAACAAAGAAGTACCCATACCAAACAGGTTTCCTTTGTGTAATTGCATGTAAGTTATGTGTCTTAACCGAGAGGAGAAGAAGAAAAAATTG
The DNA here is from genome assembly GCA_007407185.1 of Glycine tomentella. Taxonomy (NCBI): domain Eukaryota; kingdom Viridiplantae; phylum Streptophyta; class Magnoliopsida; order Fabales; family Fabaceae; genus Glycine; species Glycine tomentella. The sequence continues at coordinate 1,429,666 of PYAF01003201.1, forward strand.
AATGGAGGAGAAAGTGAAACCCTCCAAGCACTAACTAGTACACTAGCATATGCCAAAATCAAATCCAAATTCAGGACGTATACCAAAATAATGGTAACAAAACTCAGCTATATATTTGTTCTTATTTTGTCATTCAACAGGACATTTGAGAAAAATAGGTATAAACCTTTGTCAACCTTAACATGAAGGCAAAAAATTTAAAATAATATAAATTAAATAAAAAATTAGGCAAATAGTGCAATGGAAAAATAAATTGGACATTTGGCGTACTCAAATTCGCCTGGTTTGGGCATGTTTCACCAGCATGTGACTCGTGGCAGCCATACAGACGAGGCGCGATGTGGTCGTAAACTTCGGAAGGTCATAACTTTTGACTGAAATATCCGATTGACACAAAACTGGTAGCCACGTACTCGAAATTGAGAGGAGAAGCCCTAGGTAAGATTTCAAAGGGAACTTGCCCAAAAATTTTTCCCAAAAGAGGCCTCTAAGTGCCTCAAAATTGCGATTTAATCTTCAAACACCTAAAAAATTTCTTGTTTTGTAATTTTTTTTATTCAATTATTGAATTGCATGCTAGTGATAAATTTGTCTAATTACTTCTCTGAATTTCGAGCATTTTGACATAAATTTCGCCTTCATCGGATATTCCTATCAAAATGGTGTAATGTTGGTGTAATGTTTTTTTGGTATTTTTATTTACCAAAATTATATTGTAGTTTTTTAAACAATTTCGGTTTGAAAAATTAAAAAATGACAATATTGTGGTCGCAATTTTACCGTATAATTTTGTTCGACTTTTGAAATTAGTATTGCGACCACAATATTGTTATTTTTAATTTTTTTAAAATCCGTCTCTAATTCAGTCGCTAACCCTTTTTTACAGTATTGTGTTTTTTTTTTTTAAATGTGTTGCGACCAGAATATTGTGATTTTTTAAATTTTTTTAACTGAAAATGTTCAAAAATTTACAATATAACTTTGGTAAAGGAATATACCAAAAAAATCACTTAATTTGGGCTAATTTTTTTATTAACTTTGTTGTTCAAATTAATTACTGTATATAATTAATGTGCATATAATTTTTAATTTTTATTCACCCATGATTGTTTAAGTTGATGTTTTTATTTTTACATCTTAATGGCTACAAAAAATTAGCCCAAATTAGGTGTACGATATGTCTTTCAAACTGTAACATTCACAAAAATATATTTTTCTGATTAATAGGCTAAAAGAAAATTTTATCAAATACAACCTCCACCACGTAGAATTTTATCAAGCTGTCCAGATATTTTGCACATGATCTTTACATGTGGCAATAGGGGGAATAAATAAACATGCTAGCCACGTACACAAACCATTAAATGAGGGAATGATGATTAGGTAAGGAAAAGGAGATATTTTCTCCAACCAAGGTAACTTTTTAACCCAATCAAGCCCTATAAATAAAATAACCTGAAAAACTCAAACTTCCTACACGAGAACCTTCAATTTTCTCTCTTCATAAACCTTCTTTATCATTTTCTCTTTTTCTAAAAATTTTTCTATCTTAAAATCATCCCGACAATAATTCACTAAAATTATTGAAGGTAGCCTAGGCTTCAATCTCTAACTTAGAAATTACCTAAGTAAAATTTATGTAATTATTAGATTCTGTTTAACCTTTATATTAGTTAATAATTTATGTTTTATAATAGGGATACGGTGATATTTTTAGATTACACAGGAATTTATAAATTGTTACGTAAATAAATTTATGGTTTATAAACAATTTAGTATTAACTATTAGAATTAAAATAGTAAGATTTATAAATTTAATAAGGATACAGTAAATTTAAGTATATAAATACGTGAATGATTTTAAGATTAATATATTAAAGACCTTATCTATATAACCTGTTGAATAGTATAATATAAAGTATATTAGATGGGTAGTACGGGACTTGGTCTCTGCAGGAATAAAACTATGCTTACTTCTTTTGAGCTTAATAAATGATATCATAACTGATCCGAGTAAACCTACGAAACCTCGGCCATGCACTGCCATTAGCAATCTTATTTTGATCTCTTGGCTTATGAACTATGAGGCTTTCCAGTTCACTATTACGAATAACATCATAAGGCTACCCAACCTCAATATCATTACTGTTTTCATTTTAAAGTGAATTGTTCTGCATAAGCCGACTTGGCTTGGCTCTATTCTCCCAGCATACATATTAAGTTCACATACTACAGTAACCCTCAACCAACCCAAACGCATGCATGAGTTTCGAGCCACCATAATACGCGACTACTACTTTCCCAAGGGACCATATCCCGGCCAGCTCACCTACACTTACCCCGACATCTCTCCACCTCGACTCAGGATTACATAAATGTCAGGCGGCCATGCAAATACCTCGGTATTCCCTCACCACGGTGAGTAGAAGTTCGGCATCCAACCACTATCCCGGTACCCGGGTAGCTTGGTAATCAAACAGCTCGGCATGTTCCCTTCTCGGCTTCTCATCTGCAACCCCGAACTCGGCCATCCATGCCAACCGAACCCGGCCACCCTTGCCAAGTTAACTCGGCCAACTATGCCAACCGAACCCGGCCACCTATGCCAAAGTGAAATTCGGCCTGCACCCCAACTTGGCCATGCATGCAACCGGCCTGAACCATCTCGGCCTTTACCTACCCGGCACCTAACATGGAAACTCGGCACCTTTCATGCATACCCAGCTCGGAAAACTCAGCACCATTGCACCTCGGCACCCCTCACCACCTCGGCACGGCCGAACTCTTTTCTACACCTATACACCTCTGCACCTGTTATATTTTCCTCACTTAATAAATAACTACGAACCATGCCCAAACCATGCCTCTCGGAACTTTCTGTCAATTATAATACAACATCCATAAGTCTAAGATCATTCCGGTTTCCGCATAGATCCGTAAAATAACCAACCCGGCTGGCTATATAAACTACACCTAGCTCACCTATTCAAACTAGCCATGATAGTTCCATTCCGGTTCCATTCTTATAAATATATATATCTATACACATATACCTATATAAACTATGATAAATACATTTTAATCCTACTATGTTGATTATCCATTCCATTTCAGACTCCTTTTATATGTATAGAAACTCATACGTAGCTTACCATGCTAATTAACCACTTAGTATGTAATTAGTTTTGTTCCGTTCAGGAAGAAAAGAGGTGTTTCTAACAGAGATTCGTTGGAAATTTTGCTATGGGATCAAACTCTCTCTCTCCTGATGATGTCTATGGTGGAAGAACACCTCAGTGAAGAAGATCACACTTGCAGGGAGAAATACCACAATCTGAACGTGGGATGTGTGCTAAGTGTGTATTGAAAAGAGATCTACTGGAGGAATTCCGTTTAGGATGACGTATGTTTGTGAAGCCATGATACCAGTAGAGATCAGTCAGTCCTCCTGGAGAAGACAACATATAGCCCGGGCGGAGGATAACAATAGTGCCTTAGCAGCCGACCTTGATTTAATAGAAGAGGTCCGCACCACCGCACACCGCCGAGATTTACATATGAAAGGTAGGTTGGCCCAAAGATTCAATAAAAAAGTGAAGGTGAGATCTTTCGAAGAAGGAGACCTCGTGCTCCGACGAGTAGACATCGGGAATAAAAATGCCCAGGAAGGAAAGTTAGCAACAAATTGGGAAAGACCATACCGAATTGTCCAGAATATCGGGCAAGGAGCATATTTGCTGGAAATGCTAGAAGGCAAACAAGTTAAAGAAGTACTATAGCTGAGACAATATGCAGCCAAATAATGATCTATGTGTTTTCCTTTAGTTGGCTTCGAGCCCGTCATTGGAATCATGGACACCATGTGTTTCCCTTTAATTGGCTATTGAGCCCGTCATAGGGATCATGGATTATTATATCACCATGTGTTCCCCTTTAGTTGGCTATTGAGCCCGTCATCGGGATCATGGGAGCTCACTGGTTTTCCTTAATAGGAACCACTAAATTTATCATGTGTTTCTCATTAGTTGATCATGTAAACCGGGGATATAAAGCCCGTATTAATCGGTCATTGAGATCATGAAATTATGTAATCTTCGAAGAAAATTAATAAAATCCTTATTATAAGGAAATTCTTATCGTGCACAGTTTTTGAATACTTAGTCGTTGTTTTGTATTATCTCGACCCTTATCAAGTTGACGTAACTATTTGAATCACGGATGAATCATCGGATCGGCCGAAAGAATTACAGCTAGTGATGTTACGAATACATTAACAGTTACTACGGTGGGAAAGATCCCAGAACAATGTCTAAAGCCCGACCAATGGTCCCGGCCGAATAGACGCTCAGCCTTTGGAGCCAAAAACAATTATATCTAAAAGCCGACCAATGGTATATAATAAAAAGACGTTCAACCATTGAAACCAAAATACGGAAGAAGCAAAACAATAACAATGCTCGTTGAAGGAAATAAAGATATTGTCAAGAAAATTAAAAGATAATGTGCAAAGAAATTGTTCATCGTCAAGAGGAAGTGAAAAGTGCAGAAATTGGTCAAAATAATTACAAGTGAAACCGGCATCCCTGCCCTTCAATCTTTTCCACCGGCCGAGGGAGGAACTTTGTCGGGAGTGCCCACCGAGCTCTCCTCTTCACCGAGGGAGGAACTTTGTATTACCCTACTTTCTCCAACTTCAAATCAAATGTTTCTCAAGCTAAAAGAGTTTGAAACCGACATGCAAGGGGGTATTTGAACTTACACCTAGCTGTGATTCATTGTTTAGAATACAGTTGACCTCCTCTATTATTTCAATCACCTTCTTCCCATTGGAGGAAAACCATAAAGAGTTCTGTATATTAATCATTGCTTTTGCAATTAATCAGTTATGTAAATTATGATGGTTAGATAAAAAAAAAATGTGGTTGTTTAATATATCTGAACCTATATTTTGTAATTTGTGATGGTTGAATTTTAAAACCACTACAAAAAATGCCACAAATTAAATATTTCTATTTTTATTTTATGATTTGTGGTGTTTTTTTTTTGTAATTTTTGATGATGTTTAATCCCATAAATTTAGATATTTGGATTTTTTGTTTATCATGAAATTATGTCTTTAGTAAAAACTTATAATATTTTTGTCTGTAAAAATATTAAACTATTTCTTTGTTGCCATTATTTTTTTTTTTTTTTGGATCTGCCACTCCGTGCAGCATGGTAATCCAATTGAAAATAATAATAGAACTAGTGAAAATGATTAAAATTAGAGAAATATTAATGAGATTTTTTATCAAAAAATATTGTTTTTGGCCAAAAAATACTGTTTTTGGAAGAAAAAAATGCACTTTGTGACGGTTTCTAAACTGCAAGAAATATAAAACGTGAAAATTTTTTAAAAAGTGAAAATAAATTTTGTGGTGGTTAAAAGCCGCCACAATTTTTCTGGTAGATTTAACAGTGTTCCTCTAAAAACCGTCACAATTTTTTCTAACATCGTGATTTCTGACACTGGAGCCACACAATTTTTTCTAACATCGTGGTTTTTGAGAGTTGAACCTGACTGTCAGGAATTAATTTTGTGGCAGTTTTTTACCATAAGAAATGAATTTTTTAGCCGTCACAAAAATATCATTTTTTTGTAGTGGTACATTCTAGAAGTATTTACATAAATTGAATTTCAAAAACCTATAGTATACTAATAGCAAGTAATCTATATTTTAAAGTAAATTATACAAATCTTACAATACTCATCTTCCTTCTTTTTTAAAATTTCCACAAATCTCTTCTAAGTTTAAAAAATTAAACACATTTTTTCTTAATTTTTAAAACTTACACAAATTCTTTTAAATATGGTTCAAACATTTGATAATAATAAATTATATATGATTTATTTAATTTGTAACTTTTTTTAAATGTCATTCTATTCCTCCTTCATGTATATGAGAAAATTTTGATAAAAAAAAGTTATACAAAAACTCCAAACCAAATCACTAATGTTTCAACGTAAATCACCTGAGTGAAAGCATTAATGTTTCAACATATAAAAAAATTTGGTAACTAACTAACGGTCAAGTAACTACCTAATTAACGGCAACACTTATCGAGCACGTTGGAATGTGGGCCTTACTCTGGGCCATTGGGGGCCAGAAGAACTTTCAAGAAACTATATAAAGCAAGTATGCATGAACTCTGGTTTCCCAAACTAATACTCACTCACACAATCATTATGAAGCTTCGATTTCATGTCATTCCGGGAAATGATGATTTCCATCTGAAAGCATCACCCTCTGAAACAGTCCGCGATCTCAAAGAGAAGGTGCAAAACCGTAAGCGCATTCCCATTTATCGCCAAAATTTTCAATATATGGGAGATGATCTCCTAGATGACCGGACCGTTAGGGACTGCTATCTTTATCATAACGCGCTCGTTATCATCCAACGCGGACCCGAACTTTTTCCGGTGCCGGTGTCTCACTCACACGTTCTGCCACAGACACTGCCGCCTCCTCCTTCGACGGTGACGCTGAACGTGAAAGTGCCGAGGTCGCAAGATCGCATCCCTTTCGAAATGGACAAGGACGAAACCATTCTGCATCTGAAGGTGAAGATTGCTGCTCGCCAAGACATGGGAGGTGTTCCGGTGGAGAGGATCGTGCTGCTGTCGCCTTTGGTGCGCGCGGAATGGCATAACGATCAGGTTCTGCAACACATTCCTTTTTCAGGGAGTTGTGACATCGACGTGTCATTGAAACCGTTAGCAGCAGCCACATCATCATCGTCCTCGTCACGCCTTGCCCAACCCTAATTGCATAGTTTCGCGTCGCAATCCAGCTAGTTTCTGTTCATAACTATAATAAAAAACTAGCTGTTAGTTCATTGTATTCATATATCCATCTTTCATGTACAAATAAAATGTATATCTTTCTTGTATATAGAAGCAGGGTTTCTTGTATATCTTTCTTTTCTTGACTGGTTTCATTTTAATTGTTAAGGTAGTTAATTCAGTTAGAAGGCAATTAATAACTAATTCTGTTGTTTAGCTTTATATTGCTTATGTGAAACTCTATAAAAGAGTGCTTGTATACTGTTCTGCAAAAGAGAGAAAAATATAGTGCAGCATGTGTGGTGCAGCGTGTGTAGTGCAGCAGTAAATGAATGAATGAGTTTTTCTTCAGATACCAAAGTCTCTCTGTTTTGCTCTGTTCCAACAACTGGTATCCAGAGCCTACTGGTTCTTGGTAGAGAAAGAGTGAGATTTCCGCTGTGTGTGAGGAGTGGGTGAGCACTGTTGTGTGTGTTTACGGAGTGAAAGCAGAGAGTGAAATCTGCTGTGAGAAAAGAGTGAATTGTTGAAGATGGCCACCTCCAACAATGGTGGTTTTCCAGCAACGTTGTCCATTCTTGATGGAAAGAATTGGGATAAGTGGAGTAATCAAATGGAAGCCATTCTTGGTTTTCAAGATGTTCTTGAAGTGATTACAGAAGGCATCGAAAAGATCACTACAGCAAAGATGGATGAAGCTCACGCCAAAGAAATCAAGAAGAAGAATTACAAAGCACTGTTCATTCTCCATCAATGTGTTGATGCGGGTCACTACGAAAAGATTTCTGGAGTCAAGAGTGCAAAGCAAGCATGGGACATTCTGCAACAAGCCTATGCTGGTGCTGAAAAGATCAAGAAAGTCAGATTGCAGACCTTGAAGAGACAATATGAGCTACTGGAAATGGAAGAAACAGAGAGTGTTGGAGCCTACATCAATCAGGTTCAAACTCTTGCTAATCAGATGAAGAGCTGCGGCAAGAAAATCTCAGATCGATCAATTGTTGAAAAAATTCTGAGAACATTACCCACAAAATTTGATATAATTGTTGTGTCAATTGAGGAGACCCGGGATCTTGATCAAATGAAGCTTGAAGAATTACAAGGCTCTCTTGAAGCTTTCGAAATGAGATGTGCTGGA
>PYAF01003201.1:1440794-1450795 GCA_007407185.1 Glycine tomentella
CAGTACAGGCAGATGGTAGGATCATTGAGGTATCTTTGTAATACCAGACCAGATATTGCCTATAGTGTTGGTTTGATTAGTAGATACATGGCAAATCCTAGAGTGCCTCATCTCTTAGCTGCAAAGAGGATCTTGAGATATGTAAGAGGAACTCTGGATTATGGCTTGCTGTTTCCAAGCAGAATGGAAGAGGAGGAAGCTGAATTAATTGGTTATTCCGATGCTGATTGGTGTGGTGACAGAAATGAGAGAAAAAGCACTGCAGGTTATATTTTCAAGCTTGCTGAAGCTCCAATTTCGTGGTGTTCAAAGAAGGAACCGATTGTAGCTTTGTCATCATGTGAAGCTGAATATGTGGCAGCTTCTATGAGTGCATGTCAGGCTGTGTGGATTGATGCATTGCTGAAAGAAATGCAGGTTAAAGGAGAAGGATGTGTGAAGCTGTTTGTAGACAACAAATCAGCAATAAGTCTGGCCAAACATCCAATTGCACATGGAAGGAGTAAGCACATTGAAACAAGGTTTCATTTCCTTAGAGACCAAGTGAGCAAAGGCAAGCTGAAGTTGGAATATTGCAGATCAGCAGACCAAATTGCTGATATTTTGACAAAACCATTGAAGAAGGATAGCTTTTTAAGGCTGAGAAATGATTTAGGTGTAATGAATGTTGTAGAACTGAATTAAGGAAGAGTGTTAAGGTAGTTAATTCAGTTAGAAGGCAATTAATAACTAATTCTGTTGTTTAGCTTTATATTGCTTATGTGAAACTCTATAAAAGAGTGCTTGTATACTGTTCTGCAGAAGAGAGAAAAATATAGTGCAGCATGTGTGGTGCAGCGTGTGTAGTGCAGCAGTAAATGAATGAATGAGTTTTTCTTCAGATACCAAAGTCTCTCTGTTTTGCTCTGTTCCAACATTAATTATCGGGGTTTATTTATTTATATAAAAACGATAATAGTAAATATATATATTAAAATGATTAAAAATAGAACTTAAGAATTTAATGAGATGTATTTGCTTTGTATCAAAATGAATATTGGTTATGTAAAAATATTAATATTTTTTTTCCATTGCAGAAAAGCTTGGTAGTCGTTGTTGGTAACACAATTGTAAACAGAGAGCCTAGTAAAGGCATTCGTTCATATTTCAAATAAAGGCACGCATTGAAGAGTTCACAAAACATCTTTCCTGATTTTTCCTTTATATATTTTTAAATGGGTTTAACTTCACATCTTTATATAGTTAATTAATTACTTCATTTTTTTCACTCATCATAAAATTTTCTGAACCTACAATTATGCAAAGTTCTAAATCCGTTCCATGTCAAAATTAAGTTTTATATTTTTTTTTTTCCATCGAGTTCAACTTACCAACTATGGAGATTTTTTGGTTCAAATGTATACTATTGGTAAACAAAGTGTCTGTAAAGAGAAATAGTTTCATTAACGCATAAAAAATGATAAATACGTTTCACCCTTCAACGGTGAAACTAAAAATAGAAAACTGTTAAATATTAGAAAACATTTTTTTTGATCTTATGATATTGTTTTTTGTAATTTTTAAGTGTGAGGCTACTCTCACGCAATAACCTGATACAACTTAGTTATCCCCAAGTCAAAACTGGGTGCAAGAACGGTCTTAAAGATGAACATAACAACGTTAATACATAACAAAACTGATATATAAAAATTTAATTACCTGACATAATATTATTGGTAGGATAGGAAAGGAGCAGTATGGTGGGACAGATGATTTCAGTCCATGTGTCTGGACCAGGAAATTGCATTTGCAGGTCAAAATTTTCCAGGTCTAGCGTAAATAATAAACAAGTAAATAAATATATGGATAATGTTTGGTAAATATTTAAATGCCCATCAACATTTAAAAACATGAAAAAATAAAAGAGAAAAGTGATAGGTTTATATATAAAAAAAAAAAAAAGGTATAAAGTGATCCGGAGAGTGATAAAGAAGAAGGAAAGAAGAAAATATCACATTTGTTAAAGAGTACGTTTAAATGCCTAGAAAATAAAAAGTGTCTAAACATATCCTAAATATATATAAGGGCCGCATGTTGTGCTTTTTAGATTTATTTTATTTAAGATGAAAATAAAGTGTAATACATTCACATTTTAAAAATAAAACTATTTTATATAAATTAATTAAATTTCAAAAACTAGGTGATTAATCTGATACAAGATTCATACTTCTCTACCTTTTGTTTTTAGGGTTCTACTTCTCTACCTTTTTACATCTTTTATATATATATATATATATATATATATATATATATATCGGTAACTACATTTTCTAAAAGAAAATAAAATGAATGAATAACTTATTAAGAAATGGTCAACTAAATTTCTCTCCACGTTGATTTGCATGGGAGTGTACACAACGAAGAAAAACTTCTGGAAGATGTAAGCAATAGCAGAGAGTTTTATCCCGTTTGGACATCGGGCATTGGAGGCTACCTAGAACATTCCAGAAGTTATATAAATGAATCTTCACTCAGTCAGTCACTCGCTCACTGTGTATGTCAATGTGATTCAGATGTGTGTTAGTTAACAGATTAGTTTTTGTGCATAATTTGAAATAATAATTTCTTTTATTTATTTATCTATTTTATCTTTTAAATAAAATATATTTATACTACTAATCTTAATAATTTGTTTATATATATAAAAGAAACAATAATTTAAATTTAAAATGTATTTTTAAATATTTTTATTTAAAAGAAACAATAATTCAAATTTAAATTATATTTTTAACTGTTTCTAATACTTCAAATTCAAATTATATATTCAACTATCCTTATATAATATAAACAATAATTCAAATTAAAATTGTATGAGTTTTGTTAGTTCAAATGCAGAGCTCTGTATAATATAGAGTGCTTATATGAAATAAATAGAATGAATCAATAAACATTCTACAAGATTTCTCTTCCTTCTTTTATACAACTGTTTTTCTGAGTGTAATCCGCAAAAAGATGGATGTAATTGTTGAGATTCTGGGAGGGAACTCGTTATTTGTTGATATTGGTCCCTCGTTCTCTATTGAAGTTGGTCCTTTAGACACAGTCCTCGATGTCAAAGAGAAGATACAAAACCTTCACAACATACCCATTTCCCACCAAACGTTCCTCTTCAATGGCCAAATCCTCCAAGACGATCTCCAAGTTTCGACATCTGGAATCGATCGCGGCTCCCGCATTGGCCTCGGAGTCTCCGCAACCGATGACGCAAACCTTGAGCCGCCACAACCGACGCTGGGACCGCCATGGCACACACGTCCGTTCGGGATGCCTGAGCTTCCACCGTCGTTGTATCTCAATATACTACCACACGTTTACGATCCGTTTGGATATGGAATGCCAAATATGCCGGAGTTTTCATCGTTAACGGAGTTGAGGCCGATGCCACAGATGCCGCAACAGCTTCCGTCATCATCAACGGAGGAGATGCCGATTCCGTCAAATACAAATGAGGTTGAAGAACCGCTGCCTGACGTAACGGCGGTGTTAGCAAAGTCTCTGACGGCGGTAAGAGTGACGCTGAACGTGAAAGTGCCAGATATCCAAGATCGCATCCCTATAGAAATGGAGTTTGAAGACACCATTATGAATGTGAAAGAGAAGATAGTTGCGCGCGAAGACATGCGAGGTGTGCCATTGGAGAGGATCGCGTTGCAGTCCAATTCAGCGCGTGTGGAATTGCTTGACCATCAGGTTCTGCAGGATTGTTGTGCTGTTTTAGAAAATAACGAAATCGACTTGTTCTTGAAACCGACTCTTGAGAGGGCCAGTAGTAGAAATGAGTTTGAAGAACCGCTGCCTGACATGACGGCGGTGTTTCCTAACATGATGGCGGAGTTTCCTGACATGATGGCGGAGTTTCCTGACGAGACGATGGAGTCAACGGCGGAGTCAGCGCTGTCTCTGACGGCGGTGAGAGTGACTCTGAACGTGAAAGTGCCTGATATCCAAGATCGCATCCCTATAGAAATGGAGTTTGAAGACACAGTTATGAAGGTGAAAGAGAAGATAATTGCGCGCGCAGACATTCGAGGTGTGCCATTGGAGAGGATCGCCTTACAGTCGCATTCAACGCGTGTGGAACTGCTTGATCATCAACTTATTCGAGATTGTAATATTTCAGAGAATCATCAGATCGACCTATCCATCAAGGAATAGATCAACCCTTGAAACCCTAGATGGATTCGTTTCTGTTGAATCATAAACTTGTGTTTGTTCGTTGGTTTGTTTTTTTTTTTAATTCCATTATTATCTCATAAATAAAGCGAGGAACAGTGGTTTGCATTCTTTTGTTTCGAATTCATCAATGGTTTGATTCAATTCAGGTAGGTTTATCATTCATCAATTCATCAATGTATATTAAAACTATAAGGAATTTAAACATAACAACAACAATATAAGAAAACATGTCTAGAAACATTCTATTTGGAGGCTGTGTTGGTTCCTTCTCCCTGGTGGTGCACAACACGTACGCGGACTTAATTGCAGGCTGGCGCAATTAAAAAGAAAATAAGAATACAAATTTATACATTGGGTATTAACCGTTTGTTCTTATTGAAAGTACGCAACCATGTTTTTTTAGAGTTTAATTTATATACATTCTTTGTGCTTTATACATTCTCGAGAAAACAAGTAATAAGTTGTGAAGTAACTATAAATAGTTATTTGTGCTTTATACATTCTTGAGAAAAATCATTAGTATGAAAATTAAGTTAGTTTTTCAAATGTATTTTAGTCATAGATAGTTTAATTAACATCATGGATTACTATAGTTAACAACTTTTAAATATTATGAAATATTAAGTATTATGTCTATAACCTTTAGATTTAATAATACAAGGTGCATAATGTGGCATAATTAATATTAATCATGTACAAAATAATTTTAACCATCCTGCCAACATAGTTAAGCCAATGACAATACTAGTCTACAAAAAGTCATATCATGATATCAATAACCATTTTCAATAAGAGAATTAACCATCATACACACTTTAAATGTATTAGTCATAGATAGTCTAGTGAACATTAGGATTAATATAATTAACAACTTTCAAATATTGTCAAATGTTTTAGATTAATGATGGTTAAAATAGTTAACTCAATGACAACACTAGTCTATATATTAATATCATGACATCAATAATCATTCTTTATAAGAGAATTAACCATTATATATACTTTAAATGTATTATCTATAAATAGTCTAATTAACCATTGGGATTAATAAAGTTAACTTTCAATTATTGTGAAACATTAAACGTTATATTCATAACCTTCATATTAACAATACAAGGTAGTTCATGTGACATGATTAAGATAATGAAGATCAACGTGTAGATAACAATCTTAACTATCTTGGTTAATATAATTGATCTAGTGACAGTACAAGTATACAAAATAATATCAATAACCATTCATAATATGAGAATTAATCATAATATATGCTTCAAATATATTAGCCCTAATAACAACGTGTTCTTGAAATGGTATATCTGATACAGGTGAATGCCGTGGATAATTTGTTGACGTTAGGGCTACAGGTAGAGCGGTTGCAACAGTCTACCCGGTTCCGTCTTCCCCAAAGTGACGCTTTTTTTTTTACAAGGAGTGGATGAATGATGAAGAGTCATTTGACTGAGTTAGGCACGGTGACGCCATTGAAATTTTTGTTGGTCGCGTTAATGATTCCATAACACCAATATTTTGTCCCAAACCACTCTAGCGAGCTAGCCAGCTGTTAAGCGCCCCAAGCAAAGCAAACCAGTAGTATATTTGTTCGTTACTAAGAGCATCTCCCTATTTCTAAGCAAGAGATCCTTAACCGCCGAAATAGTGGTGGCATATCTATGACAGTGATCAAATACCCCATGAACCAGTTCAATGCGCATGGATGAATCCATCTTATATGTTAATGACTAGTGCTATATATTTTTATTTACAATAAGGAAATTATATTTTAATGACTTTTTGGTGATTTAATTTATATTGTAATGACTCGTGCCACTTTTAAGTAGAACATATATTATTCTATTTTAATCAATTAATTTTGATATTTATTTTACATCTTGATTTGTCATTTTTTTTCTCTCTCTTCATTGCTTAGTTATCTTTTTTATTTCTCTCTTTTTTACACAACATGGAAATACGAAACAGAGATAGTGAGATTGTAAAGAAAAAAAAATTGTGATATATATTATTATGTAAATGAAATTAATGTTCGACTTCGTCCATTAGGAAATTTCGAGAAACAAAAGCCGCAAGAACGTTGGTCCCCAAATGAAATTAAAATTTATGGTAAATGAAATTGTTAAAAATCACATAAGTATAAATTGTTTCTGTTCATTTCAAAACAAATTCTACTAATAATTTGAAATTTAAATTAATTCAACAGAAATCATCATGCACCTTTTGGGTAACATTAGTTAGATACAGTTACAAATCTTAACCGTTTCTCAATTTGCGTTCATTCTCTCACTAGTGAATAGTGGTGACTATCATGCATGGATAAGCTTTCGGAGTTGCCGCCGAGGTTGAGGTGGAGAAGACAATCGTCAGAGAAGGAGAAGATGGGTGAGTCGGTGTCGCCGAAGGAGTGGCAGACAATCGTGCTTGAAGTGAAAGTTCCTGCGTGCAAAGAACGCACCTCTATAGAAATGGACGTGAACGACACTGTTCTGAAGCTGAAGGAGAAGGTTCTTGAAGAAAAAGAAATGTACCCCGTACCAGTGGAGAGGGTTGTGTTGCAAACGAACAAAACACATGTTGAATTGCTCGACCAACAGTTGCTGAAGGATTGCCCGGTTTACGATTTTCCCAACAATGAGATCGACGTGTACTTAAAGCCTCCGCCGCAGCCGCCGCGGCCAGTGGTGTTTAAGGTGAAGGTGTTGCCGATGAACTCGACGGAGAAGATAGAGATAGAGGTGAAGGCTGAGGACAAGGTGGCGGTGTTGAGGGAGAAGCTGGAGCAGGTTCACCGGACGGTTAGGTTTCGTCTTCCTACTCGCGGTCGTTATTTTTTCGTTCACGAGCAGACTCTGATGGATGAAAGCAAGTCGTTTCGATGCCACAAGGTTCGAAACGGTGACACCATTGGCACATACTGGGCGACAGATCATAACGACGTCGCTAAAGAAGATGATGACCACGTCGCTAAAAAAGATGATGACGACGACGACGTTGAAACCATTGGTTAGTTAATCCGTTACATATTTGGGGGGAAATTTAGTTGTTGTTTGTTGTATATTAAAAAATAAGAATTTACAACTGTATGAGTCATGACTCATGAGTAATATACACAGCAACCTTTCGATTTCTGTCACATTCAATCAGCTTTGAAATAAGAGTAATGCAATATGGTAATTTTGCAAACTATATTGATGGTTGCTGCAGATTCATGTTTGCTAAATGCCTTATTTTGATGGGTGCCTTTTTTCTGAAACGGCTTTTTCATTGGGTTAAAGGAATACGACAGATTACTGGATGTTGATCTGCTCATTCCTTCATTATTCCCAGTAATAACAGCAGTGACAAAGATATCTTGTCTTTGGGGCATACAACTTTTTTGTGGCTTTTTGTCAACTTAAAGCCGTCTCATTTTTTCCTTTGAAAAAATTAGAGGGCCGGTTTTATATTACCCTCAATCAATACATCTTTTTATTTTTTTTTAACACTCCTAACTTCAAAAACTTAATCAACATTCTTTATCTTATTTTCTTTATTTATCATATTATATTATTTTTTATAAATCACATCATATTATTTATTATATTTTTTTATTTTATTTCTCTCATTAGGTGTCTATATCACTAATATTCAAGTAAATAAAAATTTGACACTTATAATAAGTTATAAGACTTACCTACTATAATGACATTAGTTTTTTTACATAAGTCTATCTAAAGTGGAAAGGATGTTACCTAATCTCAAATCAAATTTTTCTAATCATAAAAAAAATCTCAAATTATGTGGTTCTGTCAATCGTCATTTAACACATTATTAATTCTTTTTTTAAATTGAAAAATGTGATTACATGTTATGTGGAAATTAGTTAAAACCACATAATCCTTGAATATGTAGTAAGTTTTTGTTATGGTGAGTTTGAGTTCTTTGACACTATGTCAGTTTCTCAAATTTAAGTCCTAAATATAAATGAAAGATTAAAAATTGTCAAAATTTTTATTTTAAAAAAAATGTCCTCATTTATTTTTATTATTCATAATTAGTGTTTATCGAGACTAAAATTATTTACAGAAAATAAATACAGCACTAAAAATTGTTATTTTTTTAGGAAACAAATATTAAAATTTGAAAAAATTAAGAAACTAAAAACTTAATTAACAAAAATGCATACGGCCAACATGGTTAGGGGCTTAGGCTGCCTCATTACCCATTACATGCTCTGTTCCCAAAAAAAGTAGTTTGGGTCTTTGTTCCCCGGTCAAGTTTTTTAATTGGGCTCAAGAACTTTAGGTTTTAGGTGAGGATCAATGAAAATATATATATTGGGCTTGATTATTCTTTTCAATTTACGCAAAAAATGAAAGAAAAAGGATAATGTTCAGGCAATGGGGTGAGCTTCATGCACCATTATTTTTTCTCATACACCATATTAAAACAGTGGATTTCCACAATTGCCCTTCCCACTTTCAGCTTTTTTTTAAAAAAAATCATTTGTCTTCTTCACTTCCCGCACCCTTTGCTGCTGTTCCGTTACCTTCCTGCACCATTTTCTTCTCTCTTCCTACGCCGTTCCTGCTCCCTGCGCCGGCATTGGTGGAACTGTTGATACCAGCTGCATTGGAAGTGTTGAGCTGCTCGTGGTGACCCGGGGTGTGCTTCGTCTTCTTCGTTTGGTGGGCTCGACATTGTGAGGTAAGTCGTAGAATTTTAATGGCTGCATTTGTGTTTGGTGTTTGTGCGTGTCGTCTCCATGGGCGGTGGGCTGTTTATGGTTGTGGATGGTGATCGGGCATTGCAGAAACGGTGGCCTGGAGCCGGGGACGGCGGAAACGGATCCTGCAATCCGAAGCAAGCTCACGGATCAGGCAATCCGTAGATCTTCACGGATTAGGTAATCCGTATGGAGTTTACGGATTGTGTAATCCGTAAACTCCATACGGATTACCTAATCCGTGAAGATCTACGGATTGCCTGATCCGTGAGCTTGCTTCGGATTGCAGGATCCGTGCCCTCCTGACGGATTGTATGATCCGAACGTTTGATGCGGATTGACGGATCCGTATTCTGCTGACGGATTGCATGATCCGTGGAATGTGTATGGGACCTATTTTAATTTAAAAAATGGATTTTTGAAAACAAAATGATGAAAAATGAGTTGTTGAAAAACAGGCAATGTATGTGTTCTTATTATATGTCATTTTTAACTACTCAATCAACCTTATTATATCTCCATATACAAACATTCATGATTTATGCTTGTTTTTACATATGCATTGACATGAACACTTTATGGATTGCTTGCTCATATGCAATAACTTCACAATATTGACCTATAAGTTTTGTTGGAGAGAAAATCCTTTGTACACGCACTCATGATATAAAAAAGAGGATAAATTTCAATGAAAATTTGTATATGTTGCACTCTAACATTTACACATATATGGACCACCACGAGTTGTTTCTTAGATCATCAAAAAATTGGATCACCTAGAAACTTAAACAAGTAACATATAGTGTTTCTCCTATGTGTTCTATGCCTACACCAATATGAATAAGAGTATCCTACCAAACTCACTGTTTATTGGTCTGTCTTCCTAGAAAACAAAACACCATATTTCAATTTTCCCTTCAAATACCTCAAAATTATTTCAAGGAGTTTTTAAAGATTAAAAATAAATTATTTCAAGGATTATGCTTGTCAATATGAGTTGTTGAAAGGATTTATTGGTTGATTTTAATTAGAGTTGGAGTTGATTATGTAGGAAGCTTGTGAATTGCAG
>PYAF01003201.1:1452129-1463408 GCA_007407185.1 Glycine tomentella
GATTGGATGCTCAGTGGAGACAGGTGATAGGGGGTTGCTATCCGCATTTGTCGAGCGGTGGCACCCTGAGACATGTTCGTTTCACTTGCCCGTGGGTGAGATGACATTGACACTTGACGACGTGTCATCACTGCTGCATCTCCCTGTTATGGGGACATTCGACTCGTTCGAGCAGCTGGAGGTCGGAGAGGCGATGACATTGCTGGTGGACCTACTTGACATCACTGTAGAGGAGGCTGCAGCAGAGACATCGCAGTGTCATGGTCCTTATGTCAGACTATCATGGCTCCGGGATACATATTACGCGAAGGTTGATGCGAGGCAGTGGATTTTGGCCGCCAGAACATATCTACTTCACCTTGTTGGCTGCACACTGTTCGCCAACAAGAGTGCCACACATATAGCCGTGGTATTCTTGGAGGCGTTTCGAGACTTCGACCGATGTGCGGGATTCGCCTGGGGTGCGGCTGCTCTGGTACACACGTATCAGAACTTGAGCTACGCCTGTCAGCATCACGGGAAGCATCTTGCAGGATACATCACTCTTTTATAGGTACTAATATCGTTTGATGTGTATAATTAGAAAACCTTATTTGATATGTCTTTTGTTTCCATTATTTGCTGATTTGCATGCTTTTAAATTTGTAGTGCTGGATATACGAGCATTTTCCTACTATAGGAAATGTTCCTGCTGACCAGCATTACGATGAGAGGCAGCCTCGATGCTGCAGATGGACGAGTGCGAAGGCGTTACCGGTGGCAACCTATCGTAGACGTATGGATAGGTTGACACCGTCTGATATTTGTTGGACACCGTACGTTGACCATCGCCCGCATAGGGAGTTTCAGTCCATCAGTTTATTCTCTGGTTTCCTCAGATGGGGTCCTCAGGTGACTAGGTATCTGCCTGAGAGGGTGCTTCGGCAGTTTGGCCATGTTCAGCATATTCCCCCTCAGCCTGTGGCAGATGTTCCTTCTATCGAGGACATTGAAGACAGCTGGGTTCACTTCGCAGACCACATGGTAGAGACCAGAGATTTCGTTGATTATCCAGCTCACTGTGGTGCTGCATACATGGGGTGGTTCTTCCGCATCTCCCATCCATTCATGACTCCATCTGCATATGAGGAGGCGACTTCCCGGGTTCCACCACTGCCTCAGCGTGCACCGACCCATACCCATTCACATGGTCCTTCCGATGCACCCGTTGCTGCACCTGCTCCTTCTTCTGATCCAGCCACTGTTGGACATGGTCGTTCTTCTGAGCCACCCAGTGATGGACATCAGCAGAGACCACTTCATGCCTTGGTATTTAGTGTTTATTACATAAGTATTTATCGTTCCAATTCAGATGTTCAATTTAACCAAATTGTGTTGTTTATTTGCAGCATGCGTGCCAACGTGTGGCAGAGGGCCTCCAGCATATGCTTGACATGAGGATGGTGACGGAAGGCACAGATGCATGGAGCATGATAGAGCAGCTGCTTCAGCATGTTCGAGGCGTGACTGAGGATGGACTTGTCTACACCCGAGGTCGACGGAGTTTCCGACCACAGAGGAGGCGTCTTGATTAGCATATGATTTGATCTATTTATGTGTTGTACATTGATTATTCCATATGATATCTATTTGAGTACCATAGCCTTTGAGTTGTATACATTTTACCTGGATTGACAGATGAGTTATTAGCAGTCATTTATTGGACATTTATTCATATATATTTATTGTGGAAAATAAGGAACACTTACAATAAACCAAGAGGGGGGGTGAATTGGTTTATGTTGGTAAATTAAAAATTCTTTGATTAAGCTGATTAAAACTCGTATTTATAGGCATAAAAATGATGTAATACGCTCCAACGGCAAGTGTAATCGATTAATTCGACTGGTAATCGATTAATTTGAACATTAGAATTCAAAAATGAACGTTAGAACTCTTGCAACGGCTAATGTAATCGATTAATCCGAGGCTGTAATCGATTAAAGCAGAGAGCATGTAAAACGTGCCAAGTTCAAGACAAACGTGTAATCGATTACAATCCCTTTGTAATCGATTAAACCAGAGAGAGTGTAAAACTTAAATGCCTAGTGTAATCGATTACAATAGGTGGTAATCGATTAAAACTGAACTACTTTGTTTTCCAAACCCAGTTGGTGTGACACCAACTATGTCAAGCAAAGGTAGCCTATACCTGTTTGTTTTGTAAGTGCTGTCTATCAAGAACACCATATGATATGCATTGCTCAATTGCACTGCATCCGGATGTGCCCAAAACAAGTCACGCACAACATTTTCATCCTTCAATCGATGCCAATGGATATACATGTCACGCTCCAGAAGCTTCATTAGCTGTTGCATTTCAGTATTAGTGCCTCTTGTACGCGTCCGGTATGCATATCTTGCATTGTAAATTTGTTTCAAACTTGCTACATTCTCTGCATTATGCTCCTTCAATGTTAGCAGAATATTTTTGGGCTTCACCATCACCCTAGTCATATCAGCAACAATGTTTTTCTCCTCATCAGTCATTCGACCAACATATGGGTGTCCACAAAATGAGTTGGCCAATGCATGATTATGATTATCACATATCACCTTCACCATCCACCCTTCACTTCGTGCGATTGGTTTAGCCCGCAGCTTAAAAGGACACTCGCATTTTCTACTACTTGTGGTTGCCGGTGTGAAACCTTTTTTCCATGCTCTATACTTTCCACTTCTTTCACAATCAATTAAGACAAAAGACGTTCTTCCTATTTTCCCTGTCTTGGTGTCACTCCTCATGATAACAGCCACAAAACCATTCTCAGACGCCACAGAACGAGCCCACTTCAATACGGCATCACGCGATTCAAACACCTACACAAAACAATTATTCATATTTAATGTTTCAAATATACTCATTTAACAACTTTAACTACATTCCTATTCTTTATGTTTAAGTCATCAACATAATCACCTCATTTGTTTGGAACGCTGCAGAACAATCAATCAAACAGTCATTGTCCTCAACGTCAGCAGGGTCTGCTCCAATGTCTTCGTTCATGTAAATATCTTCATCCATTATACTATCGTACATCCATTCATCACTGTCCATTCTAATAAAATAAAAAACAATTTAACATACCTTGTAAAAGCACATACACGCTAAATAATAACATTTAGTAACATTATAATCCTATACAAAAATCATATTCATTAAACAATTAATACAAAAGCCTCTGAAAGGGTAAAATGACATAATAATTTTTTTTAAATTAAAATGACCTTAGTTATATTTAAATTTATATTTTTGCAATTTAAATTTTCAATTTTCAATATTTTTTTAAACTTAGTTTCCTATACGGATTGGACAATCCGTATAGGTCATACGGATTACACAATCCGCAGGACCTATACGGATTGACCAATCCGTATAGGAAACCAAGTTTTAAAAAAATATTGAAAATCGAAATAGACCGTACGGATTATGTAATCCGCAGGACCTATACGGGTCCAATCCGTATAGGTCCTGCGGATTACATAATCCGTACGTACATGCACCATACAGCACGGATTGTAGAATCCGCCAACCTACCACGGATTATCGGATCCGTATGGAAAAAAAAAAAGACTCACCTCAACGGAAGCCTCCAAGCTTCCTCTCCGGCGACACAAAACCTCCAACTGCAGCTCGCACACCTCCAAAAACCTCACCAATGGCGATTCCAACCAATGCTACAACCTCAAACAATGGATCCAAAACTACAGCAGCTCACACCTTTCTCCCTTTCTCGCGTTTGCTTTGCTTAACGTTTATATATTATTTTCTTTCATTAAGGTTATTTTGGGTATTATGAAAATACATAATGGTGTATGAGAAAAACCTCTGGTGTATGAAGCACCTCCCTCAGGCAATGGATAGTTGGGCCCGTATATAACTTCGTTTTCACACTCTTTAAACTTTATTTTTTTCCAACAAGTAGACATTAAAATTTTCAGTTCGTCTTGACTAATTATTAAATTAAATATTAATACATTGTTATTGTGGTTATATCATTGATGGAAAAATAATTCTAATCCTGGATTTAATTTTGATCTTGACCTTTTTTTATGTGATCAAACAATTTTATTTTTTAGTAATAGATCTCATTTTGTGATCTTAAGAAAAAAGAGAAAAAAAAAATATCTTTTTAACAATAGATTTTCAGAGTTCTTGTACTAAAAATTTCTTCATCCTATTGAGAAATTTAATAAAAATTAGATCATAAATTCAAAATCTTTGTTAAGATTTGACATTAAAAATTCTTCTAATGTAAAGTCAGCTTCTCTTTTACTGCTATATAGGTTATTGTTTAGTTGTAATTGCAAAATTCTGGGCTATTATTCTTGGAATCCAGATTGCATGGAATAAAGGGTTCAACCAGATCATGGTGGAATCTGATTTCTCTAGCTATTTCGCTTTTGAACCACAGTTGTCCTTCATTTCACCTGTATTCTAGCGTGATTCGAAATATCACAGCTTTTGAGGAACAAAGAGGGGTTTTGTTTGGCTCCATTCTCTTAAGGAGGATGACCAAATAATTGACAAACTTGTCAATTTTGATGTAAATCTAGATAAATAATTAATAATTTTTTAGGATGTTCATTAATTTTTATCAAACATTGTTTAAGCATATATAAGTTTTGTTACTTTTCCGTGTGATTTTTAATTAAAAAAAAAAAATCAAACTTTGGGGGATAATTTTCGTCCCTGCAATTCAAACCAAAAAAAGTCTGACACCATAGTAGACAACTTGTCCACAAATGGCGTGGCTTATCCGAATGGAAATTAGATCAGATGATATCCCTCAGGCTTACGTTTTCTTTAACATTATTATTGTTTTTGTCAATAAGCTATATTTTAGTTATGTTATTGGTGAATTTGTCCTTCAAGCTACATCATTTAACACATCTCTTCTTCAGAGAAAAAAATTTCCCTAAACGATTAGTAGAAAAAACATTTAATAAGAAAGAAAAATTAGGAAAAAGGTAAGTTCATTGAAAAAAATATCTTTTGGATTATTTTTAAAAATATATCTAAATATTTTTAAATGACTTTGGTATAAACTGTAACTAAAAGTATACAAGTTATGTATCTTAAAAAAATACTTGAAAAATCTACTGAAAATATATCTTACAAGGTGAAATTAATTAAGAAAGAACTTAGTGAATAATTATGATTTTATTTGAAAAATTAATTATTAAAGATTTTTTTCTCCGTAATAAGAAAACTTTTCAATTATTCTTTTCTGGTCCATAATTAAAAAATCTAGCATGACAGCTTTTCCATAGATTTTTAATAATGTAGAAGCAGCCGACTGTTCAGGCAATGGATAGTGGGGGCCGTATATAACTTCGGATGCTCTGCTTGCAACGGGGTGGGCCCAAATTGTGACGTGGGCCCAATATAATAACGACGTCGTAACAGATAAAGCCAAGCGTGAAGGTGCATGTGACTCCGTCAAGATTACGAAACCGCCAACTACCACGCAAATTGCAATTCTCAATTTCCTAGAAGGACTCCCCGAAAATGCATCCAATACCGTGTCATAGGCACCAAGTGACACCATTATTGGACACGCGTCACAATATGACTGGAGAAGGTTTCCACACCTTATGCTATAAAACGCCCCACACCCCTCATCCTTCCTTCGCATTTCAATTCCAATTAGTTCATTCTATTTGAGCAGTTCCCTACCTCTCCCTTCAAGGTTAGTCTATTTCTTCTGTTTATCTTCTTCATTCTTTTTCTGAATTGTATGTTCTCTGATCAGCACGATGTTTATTTGATTGTGTTTTGCATAGTTTCATCGATCTTCAATTTTCATCATCAGATTCAGTTTTTATTATCTTTACAAGAACGTCCTTAATTTGATTTTTTAATCGTAGATTAGAGTTTTTTCATATCAGATCCCCTTACAACAAGCCTTAATTGTTGATTCTGTAATCGTAGATTAGGGCTTTTTTCATAAATTACTTCAGATCTGTTAAACGTAATCATAGATCAGGGCTTTTTCATGAATTACTTCAAATCCGTTAAACAATAGCCTTATTTTTTTTTTTTTTTATAATTCTGTCGTTTTTCAAGAAATTGTTCAGATCCGTTGACAAAAGCCTTATTCGTTGATTGTGTATCGTTTTTCAAGAGAAATTGCTCAGATCTGTTAGCAACTGCCTTGTGTGTTGATTCTATGCCCATAGATTAGGGTTTTTTTTCTTCATGGAATTGCTTCAGATCCGTTCTTAAGATTACGTGATGGATTTTGATTCTGATTTATCTGTGATTGTCGAGCCAACAGATGCAGATCTTTGTCAAGACCCTCACCGGCAAGACAATCACCCTTGAGGTGGAAAGTTCTGACACCATCGACAACGTCAAGGCCAAGATCCAGGACAAGGAAGGAATTCCCCCGGACCAGCAACGTCTCATCTTCGCCGGAAAGCAACTTGAGGACGGCCGTACCCTCGCTGACTACAACATTCAGAAGGAGAGTACTCTTCACCTCGTCCTCCGTCTCCGTGGTGGCATGCAGATCTTCGTGAAGACCCTCACCGGCAAGACCATAACCCTAGAGGTCGAAAGCTCCGATACCATCGATAACGTGAAGGCCAAGATCCAGGACAAGGAGGGTATCCCCCCGGACCAGCAACGTCTCATCTTCGCCGGAAAACAGCTCGAGGACGGCCGCACCCTTGCCGACTACAACATCCAGAAGGAATCAACCCTTCACCTCGTCCTCCGTCTCCGTGGTGGCATGCAGATCTTCGTTAAGACCCTCACCGGCAAGACTATTACTCTAGAAGTCGAAAGCTCCGACACCATCGACAACGTCAAGGCTAAGATTCAGGACAAGGAGGGAATCCCCCCAGACCAGCAGAGGCTGATCTTCGCCGGGAAGCAGCTCGAGGACGGGCGCACCCTTGCTGACTACAACATCCAGAAGGAGTCAACTCTCCACTTGGTGTTGCGTCTTCGTGGTGGTATGCAGATTTTCGTGAAAACTCTTACGGGTAAGACTATTACCCTCGAGGTGGAGAGCTCGGACACCATTGATAATGTGAAGGCCAAGATTCAGGACAAGGAAGGCATCCCACCGGACCAGCAAAGGCTGATTTTTGCTGGCAAGCAGCTCGAGGATGGAAGGACTCTCGCTGACTACAACATTCAGAAGGAGAGTACCCTTCACCTTGTCCTGCGTCTCCGTGGGGGGCTTTAAGCTCGTTGTGTGGTGTTGGAAGTGTTCCCAAAATATTTGAAGAACTATGATGTGTAATGGATCTGTAATGTCCCTTCAAAATAAGTTTGGTTTGTTTTAACTCTATTGTGTCCCATTAATAATTGTTCTCTTATGAATGTGTGAAATATGAAATGATTAATTGTCATATCGTGTTGTTTGAATTTGTTCTGAATTGGCGGAGGGGACTTGATATGGATTTTTTATTCGAATCGTGGTCTTCCATGCTTGTCACGAAGGAAAAACAGGGATGAGCTGTGTGAAGGACGGTGATCATGCTTCGAATTCGATGGTATTATATGTTGAAATCAGTCATCGATCCATAGATATTATGAAAAGGTGACAATGAAATTTGAACAAGCTGAGTTCATGATCGTCGTTTCAATTATCGCAACTTGAAATTTGATGTCGTTTTTAACATACTTAGATTTATACATAAAATGCCAATAAAGAGGAGTACTAAATGTAATTTCCTTGCACTTGAAGTAGTGTAATTGTGTAAATGTCATTCACCTAAATATCGCAACAAAGCAAGACTAATTAAAATGAGATATGACAGACGTACATGTTGCAGTCATAATGGTGATCAATTGAAATGGGAAGGTTCTTCAACTAGCTCAAGACATAAGGGTTTTTTGTTTCGTACTTGAAATTATTTTCCTATACTATCAATAAGTTTCAATATAAAATTTTTATTATTGGAATTAATTTGAACATTGTTTACGTTTAATGATTTTATCTAACTTTAAAAGAAATGAACACTTTGTGAATATCTACAAATATTATCTGGAAAAACCAATTAATAATTTTTTATTCATAGCATATATATTAAGTTTGTTTGGACCCACTCAGCGGGGTTCACCGTATAATAGTATATGTTTTGGATCTAGAATAAGCATCATTAAGTACATTACAAAAGACAGATAATTGAAAATCCCTAACTGTATTTGTTCTTTACAGCTTCAAATTGTTAGCAATAGGATCAACTAGGCAAATAGAACGAAAGGCAATGCTACCCAATACAACACGAGTATCCACTACACATTGCTTTGTTTGTAAAACTTGGTATCAAGAACTTGCTTGCCACACATTGCACAAACTCCTGCCATACAGAACACATCAGAAATTGAGTCACGTACTTTCATGATAGAACACATTTAGTGTACCAAAAATAATATGTATGGTAGCAAATGCAAAAACATCTCAACATGGAAATAGCACCTTTAGAGTAAGCACAGGTGTGGCAGTACTTAGCATTCTGGTGCACTTGTTGCTTGCAAATGGTGCACTTAGTGTTTCCGTAAGGGGTCCATCTGTAAGCAATCAATTCAAAAATACTCTTCACAAACTATTAATGACTGAAACATGCATGGTGGAACAAATGGCAAAGTTAAAAGAAGAGGAAACGGAACATGTGACACAAGCAGCAAATGCATAATAGAATATTGGATAAAAAATTGCTGATGATATCAAGAATCATCTATAAGCGCAACTCTAACTGCACACAGATTTACAAAAAGGAACATGTTAGCCCGAAAGAATTGGAAACATTTGTTGGGCATAAACAAGATGAACCTTCTAATGTTGTGACAACCAAATATGACTATTGGGGAAGTTAGTTAGAATTTGTGACACTGACATATTAAGGGGTCACTCTCTTTGAGGTCTTGGAATTCTAATCCTGTTATGGCAGAGGTGTTTTGGTGTTAGTCAATACCAGAGACTTGATCTTTCTCCTTTATTTTTTTTTCTGTTGCATAACAGAACATGTCCCTCACTTGAGGGTACTTGTTAATATACATTGGATGGAAATGGCTTTATTCCAGAATGTCACTCATTCTAAACAATCATGAAAGCTTTGGGACAGATATTAAGCCATGAAAAAACAGCAATACTTATAATCAGTATCAATTGATGTAAAGTGCAAGCCTAGAATACAATGATTATAGTATTGAGCCTCATTTATAAGTCCAATACTAAGCTCACACACATTATAACCAGATATAGAATACAAGAACCTATGACAGACCAGCCCACATGTTGGAACAGTTTTGAAGTTTGCACCACTTATCTATATTAGAAATATTTTCCCAAGAGCCATGTCAATCAAAATACAGATATCCAGTTTTAAATGTATAAATAGAAAATGACTAAAACATGAAGTTTGAAACAAAACTAAAGTGTAGGGGGTAACTGTGAAGAGGGAAAGTGACCAGGGTGAAGTGAAAGGGAGGGATGTCAATACTTATACGACAAAGAAAAAGGCCATGAAATAGAATGCACTGTAATGACAGATGTAATTGTGTTTAAAATTCCAACCTTTATCAGCATAAAGCAAATTAACTTACAGAATCAGATCCTCCTGAATCCTGATGGTAAAAAGTCAATTAAATACTTAATCAAAATACCCAACTAGTTCCCTTTCACTAACTACCGCCTAATAAAATTAGGCTTATTTCTCAACACATAGTCTCACACCATGAAGCCATTAGTACAAACCTATATGTAACAATGCATTGCCACAAAACAAATGAAAAAGATATTAAGTTGTAACCATCAAACCGAGTATGCAGTGACATAATTGTGCAGGGAATCTTGAGACCAATATCTCCAAATCAGAGTAAGCACATTGCACATATGCATAGTGCCTCACAAGGTCATATATACAAACATAAAAAACTCAAGCATATTGGTCCAAGGGTGAGTCTCATCCTAACAAGTTCAACCCAGGCCAATTCCTTAGAAGATCACTCCACCTCTCAAGGGAGGAGTGCTACTTCAACGTAAATGAAATATATGTTGAAATAAATAATACTATTGAGATTCAAAGGTGAAAATAAATGACAGCATGAAAATAACTTTCCACAGTGCAAAGAGACATTATTTTTCAAAAATCTCCGTCGCTTATATCAAGCAAGTGTCAAGTAATTTACATTTCAAAGTCTCTGCTACGAAACTAGAAATGATCACTTTAACATGTTATCAGCTAATTATAAAATATACAGGTGACAAAGGCAAGTTTTGCCTCTTAATTCTCATACCCAATTTGTTAAGAAAAAAGAAATAATCAAAGTATGTAAAGCTAAAGGTTAGGTTAAAAGGACCTGTTTTTCTTGGAGAGAAGCTTGTTCTCGTTGATCTTGCGGCCACCACCCTCGGTAGTATTGCTGGCCCCTTCTTTCCACTTGTCTGGTACTATCACCTTCGATAATTTCTTCTCACCTGCAACCCAAATTCAAATGAAACCAAAAAACGATCAAATCACTGACAGAGAGATACAGGATGAGAAGTATGAATTGAAGAGCAGGACAAGAAACTCACACTTCTCGCAGACCATTGCTGTCGTTGATGGCTCTGATTACTGATTGATTGATTCAGAATTTTGCGATTCGATGATCAAAATTTGGATCCCCAACCACAACAGAACCCTATGCCCCTTTCGCTTCAGTAGTGTCGTTTAATCTCGCAATTCACCGTTTAGCTAATAGTCTTTTGTTTATTTACCCTTTCGAAACGACAGGCTCCGAATCATATAATTGAATGATTCGAAGTTTCGAACCTTTTTAACCCAGAATTGACAAAATTATCCTCTTCTCATATACTTTTTTTTAGCTTAAATATATTTTTTTTCAATTTTTTTTTTCATTTTGATCTCAGTAACAAAATTATTTTTAATTCTTATAACTTATAAGTTTATATTTTTGTAATTTTGGTTTCAGTAAGTTATTTTGCTCATTTTTAGGCTCTATAAGTTAACTTTTTTTTAATGTTTATCCTTTATAAATGAAAAAATTAAAATTTTAAAGTAACTAAAAATGAAAAATTACAAACTTACAAGAATTAAAAATAAAAAAAATTATAGAACCAAAATTTAAAAAAAATGTCAAAAATATAATAGTTTATACAACATACTCATTCAATTGAATTATACTCCTTAATTATATTAACAACATTACCCTTTTCCCATAGATCATTTTTTAAGAATTTAATTTATATACATTAATTATCATTATATTTTTTACA
>PYAF01003201.1:1475364-1488675 GCA_007407185.1 Glycine tomentella
AGTTTAAGGATGATTTGGAGGTGTTTATATGGTTTATGATAAAGGTATGAAGCTCTTAGAGTGCATCAATGGCTGCCTGGGCTCAAGGAGGAAGATGAATAGTGATTTTTCCAGAAAATTCGCGATTTGGCCTTTTATAGGCAGCCTAACCGACATTGCCGCGCTCTTGGCGCCACTTTGGCGCTCCTGGCGCCACTTTCCAGCGCCTCTGGCGCCCTGGGCGCCATCCTGGCGCTCTTAGCGCCACTTCCCAGTGCCTCTGGCGCCCTTGGCGCCATCCTGGCGCTCCTGGCGCCAAAATCCAGCATCTGTGGCGCTCCTGGCGCCACTCTGGCGCTCCTGGCGCCAACTTCCAGCATCTGTGGCGCTCCTGGCGCCGCTCTGGCGCTCCTGGCGCCAGACTCTGTTACTAAAAATCCGTCGCTAAATCCGTCGCTAATTCCGTCACTAAGGCTTTTGCGACAGAATTTTATAAATTTTTAATTTTTATTTCTTTTACTCCTTTTTATAAAACGCCCTAGGTTATTATATTAACCATCCTATTGAATCTTGTATTAGCTATTACTTTTCTAACTGACTAACAAAGTTTGTTACAGTGAGTTAGAGGTGGTTAATTTTATGTTATGATTGTTATAGGGAGTGTATAACTCTTCAATCAAGAATAATCTTTGATGTATTCTCTCATCATATTTTCTCTATTTTTTTTAATAGCATTCTTCATCAATTATTTCTTCTTCTTCATTTGTATTCATTCATGGCATTTGTTCATACATTTGTTATGGTATCAGAATTCTTCATTTGAAGAGCTTTATCCTTTATCTTGTATGATCTTGTTAATACTCAGTTGATTTTTTTTTTCAAAGATGAGTGAAGAACAAGATGAATCTCTCGTGTTCATAACTCCTATTACTTGCATCCTAGTAAAAGTCCAGCAATTACATTAGTTTCACCTCTACTGGATCCAACAAATTACAACTCTTGGAGCAGATCAGTTCTCACAGCCTTGAGTGCGAAGAACAAAGTAGAATTTGTTGATAGTTCCTTTCCTCGACCAACCTCGAATCACAGATTGAACGCAGCCTGGAAAAAAGTAAATAACATGGTGGTTTCATGGCTTATACACTCAATTGCAATTTCCATTCGTCAAAACATCTTATAGATGGACTACGCAGTTGATATCTAGAAAGATTTGAAAGTCTGAAACTACATATGCAATGCAACACTTAAGTCAATTTGTAGGTCATCCTTCTTCAGCTCATCAACAAGCAACTTATAGAATTCTCAGATACTTGAAAGCAGCTTCGATTTCTGGTTTATTTATCTCCGCTTCCATCATATTCCAGCTCAAAGCATTTAGTGACTTTGACTGGACAGGATGTATTGATACCTGGCGATCTATCACTGACTACTTAGTGTATCTTGGTAGTTCCCTTATTTATTGGAAATCCAAAAAGCAGGCCACAGTCTCTAGAAGTTCATCTAGAAGTTCATCAGAGGCTGAGTATCGGGCACTAGCTAGTGCTACATGTGAATTACAATGGTTAACCTATTTGCTTGATGATTTTGGAATTATTTACACTCGACCAGCTTTTTTGTTTTGTGACAATTGCTCTACTCTCCATATTGCTGCTAACCCTATTTTTCACGAACACACAAAACATATTGAGATAAACTATCATATTGTGCGAGAAAAACTACATTCAGGTCTTATCAAGTTGTTGCCCATTACTTCTACTCAACAACTTGCCGGAATGTTAAACATACATTTTCCCGTTTGAGGAGGGATATTAACCATCCTAATGTATATTGTATTAGGAGTTAGTTTTCTAACTAACTAACTAAGTATGTTATAATTACATAAGATAAAAAGTGGTTAGTTTTATGTTATGGTTGTTATAAAGAGTGTATAAATAATGTATAATACTTTGTACTCTTCAATCAATAATAATCACAACTTTAATCCATTCTCTCAACATATTTTCTGTATTCTAATAACATTCTTCATAAGCTATTTCTTCTTCTTCTTCATTTGTATTCATCCATGACATTGGTTCATACCTTTGTTAAAGATAATATCTACTTTTGATGATTTCTATATTTGATTGAAAGATATTATTAGAAAAAGAAAAAAATTATTATATGTAATAAGTTGTGATTCAAGGATGTATTGTAATTAAATTTATAAAAAATAAGTTTCAATCAAAAGAGTTTGGAGAAAAATAAAATAAGATTTGTTTATCATTTTTAACTAAATTTATAAGATCTAATTACAATTTTGATTTCTTAGATATTATAATTATGTGATTTAATCCTTATACTAGTCTTTTTAAATTTTCAACAAATTTTGCTGAGGTAACATTAAATTTATTCACGTGTTGTTTTTCAATATACTAACATGGCTTAATTATTCTTGCAGTCACTTATGATTGTGAAAGTCAAAAAAACTAAGTGTAATTAAACTATTTCAATATATATGTTAAGCAACCTCATTTATCGTGTCATCAATCTTATATGAGCAAAATTTGTTGAATACATAACGAAAGAGTAACATAGCGACTAAGGTTGCATAATTGCAGTACCTAGAAAACTCAGATTACAAAATTGAAATTCGAGGATCGATTTTCCATAATTGCAATAGCCGAGGAAACAAAAATACAATTAAACCAACTTATAAATATATAAAATCTAAATCATTCAATTCAATCTATCACCAAAAGCGTGGATGCATACAGAGGAGTATCCATATATATTTCATCCAATTCAATCATCCAAGATATTCTTGATCAAGATAATGGAGTTATTTTCACCTAACCGGTAAAAGATACATGTTGTTCGTACAAGAAATATCATCCAATTTAATATAAAGTATTTTTAGTTGGATCAGACGTAATTAAACTCTAAATCAATTATATATAATTTAAATGTAAAACATTTGTAATGTAAAAAAAGAATTACAATATCAATGAATCAGTGATTATTAGATGAATAAAAAATAATTAATGACTTTAGTGCAAATATCAAAGTCAAGCATAACAAGTTTATAAAACTATATTATAGAAATACATATTTATCAAAGATAGTTTGTGAGTGATCTAAGAGTGTCTTTAATGCTGGATCTTCAGTTAAAGACTTCACCTTTTTTAGATCAACAATAATAAAGAAGGGCTCAAGATCTCTAGGTAGAGATCTAGTTCTTGAACAAAAAGTGTGAAGTTCTACACGCCTTTAAAAAAAAAGTTTATTCATCTACAGCTAAAGATAAACGTGCGTAGAGCAACAACCAATAGACCAAATGAAAAAAAAGGGTGAAAAATAAAACATATTAGGTGGAAAACAGGGTCGTGCAGTGGAGGGAGAAGGGGAGGTGGGGGGTCGCACGGAGAGGAAGGGAAAAAGGGTCTCGCGTGGAAGGGGGAGGAAGGTGAAAAGGGTCTCGCGTGGAAGGGGGAGGAAGGTGGAGGGGAGGATGCGCATTCATGGAGGAGAGAAGAAGGAGCAACATGTTTCTGGAGGAGAGAGGGAAGAGAAAAAAATTAAAAAGAAGATGGTTCTAAAATATGTAGAGAGAAGAGAGAGGGGGGAGGAAAAAATGCGTAAAACGAACTAAGGAGATGAATAAAAAAATTAAAAAAAGGTGTTTTTTGAAAAAAAAATAAATTAATAAAAGTGAGAATCATATGAAACCTATAAAAAGTTATTTAAGATCTCAAAATGAGATCTAATATAATATATCTTAAAAAATCTTCAATCTTACATGATGGTAATATGGAGTCTATCAAAAATGATTTAAGATCTCAATTTAAGATCTATCACTAAAAATGTTTTAAGACATTAGATTTAGAGTGAGTTCAAATCTAATAACTATCATTTTTGTTTTCAATTCTACTGTACATAGTGTTATGTTTGTCATTGTCCTGAGGCTTTATTTATTTTTTATTTATAAAAGTTTAATTGCTCATTTATTCCAACAGTTACATTTTTTTTATTTCTTATATTTAAAAAGTTTACATATAACTTTGTTAATATAACTTTAGTATCTCTTATTTAGTTAAATCTATAACTTTCATTTCTTATTTTAGAAAATAAAAAATTTTGGTCAACTCCTCAAACTTGTCTAAATTTATTTATTTCATTTATATTTGGCTTAATTACATTTTTTTTTCATTTTTGATGAATTTTATCCTTAATAAATTAATTTGGTATAATTTATTTCCAACTTTTGAGATTTTGTAAATTTTACCCTTTGTCATTACACCTAACCCTTTTTTTGGTGAATATAGCCTCCTAAATTTTAAATTTTTTGACAAATTTTACTTTTAATTTTCCTGCTTATTAATAGATAAATGACTAAAGGTAAAACTCTCAAGTTTCTTAAAAATTGGATAAAATGTGCCAAATTAATTTATTAGAGATAAAATTAGCCAAAATTAAAAAGTCAAGAATAAAAATTACAATTAAACCTTATTTCTTTTGTTTATTATATTTTAACTAATTAAAACATTTCTTGATAGTACCATGAATGAATGTTTTATGTCTATAATTTAATTGGACCAAAACAAAAGAAATAAAACATATACAAAATTCAGGATTATATCAAAATTACGAATTTTCTAAAATAAAGAGATTAAACGATTCTATTTTAAAATGGAGATATCAAAATTACTTATTGAGAAAAATAGAAAACCAAAATTGTATTTAAACTTATTTAAAAATAAGTTTAATAGTAATATATTAACAATGTAAAATAATTTTATATTATCATCTAATTAAAAATGTATATGTTTTATTTTTTCATTTTGATCTAATTGAGTGAAGACGAACTATAATACGATTATAAAGTTGTACGTTGATGACTTCAACTTATTAGTCATGAGTTAGAATCCTAAAGTAGCTTGAAATGAAATGATTTTAAATATAAAGATTAAAATGAGAAGTTTTTGTAGCTTGAGATAAATCAGTAGTTAACCTTCATAAAAGAGTTCGAAGGTCAACAAAGAAAACTATCTATCAAAAGAAATCGCTGAGAAATCTGTTAGCAAATGCAAAAATAGAAACGTTCGGGGAACTCAAAACACTCAAAGATCAATGTCTAATGTTTTCGCATGATTAGCCAAAGCACCAGCAACAAAGTTACTATAAACTTGAGTAAAAAAAAGTTTACTATAAACTAGCAACCTAATTAATTTCATAGACTTAGATCGCTTCACAAGTTTATTTATCACCTGTTAGAAACTACTTTAAATAAATTGAATATTTTTTTTTCGAATGTTCAACTTAAGCGTAATTTTTACTCGGACGTAGAGTTGGCATGACTCCATTTCGTGTTGTTATCAATCTGCTAAAAAAGAGAGGTGAACTGGTGAATTTTCAAATTGAGTTAACTATTTAGACTAGAACTT
This sequence comes from Glycine tomentella, assembly GCA_007407185.1. Taxonomy (NCBI): domain Eukaryota; kingdom Viridiplantae; phylum Streptophyta; class Magnoliopsida; order Fabales; family Fabaceae; genus Glycine; species Glycine tomentella. The sequence goes on from PYAF01003201.1 coordinate 1,480,764, forward strand.
GGTAGTTTGGATAATATGTTGAAATTTTAGGCGGACTGAAATTGAACTAAATTTTTTGGAGGAATCAATTCCAAATTTCACATAGAAGGACAAAAACATACTTTACCCTTTATTTTAATAAATTTTGTGGTGAAACTTGTGATGTAAACTCTTATTTGATAAAATAAAACTATTAAAAAGATTTAAATTACATCTAAGTATAGCTTTAATAAAAAGAAAATCTAAACTCAGTTTATTATTATAATATCTATTAAAATTTAAACATGGCTCGTCGCAGACGAGAGGATTCAACGTAATAAGACTTCAATTTGAAGCTAAGCTCAGCCAAGTCACAGTCGAAGACAAAATGGAGGATAACAAACTAATGGTTCATTAATGGTTTTCTGCTTTGTCAAACGGGTTGACTGCTACTGGAACTCAAAAAACATTAATTTTGATATTTATTTTACACCTTAATTGATCTTTTTTCTCATTACTTTGTTAATTAGTTTTCTTCTTGACTTCTCTCTTTTTCAAGGTTTAAATAGGAAGAGAGATTATGGGAAAAAAAAGTGCCTAACCTATGTTATGTTGTATAATTTTTGCTACATTGACTACTATGATAATTTTTTATCATAAAGATTCATCACATAGACATATGGATAAGATAAAAAAATCATGATATTCGACAAAAGATATCAGTGATAACAATACGTGAAAAGATGAGAAAACATAGATTGAAATAATTTGGACACGTTATGATACAACCATTGTATGTCCATGTAAGAACAAGAGTATGTTACCAAGAACTCGACACAAAGATAGATAAAAGTAGACCGAAACTTATATGGAAAAAAGTAGTTAAACAAAATCTAATAGAGTGAGACATAGATTGGTGAACAGTATGTCTTAAAACGAAGTAGAGAAAAACTATAAGTTTGATGGAGAGTTAAACTCATTAATAGTTCTATGTTTCAGTCGTTCCCTTGTTTTTGTTTTATTTTATTTTAGTTTTTTTTTTCTTTCTTTTGTCTTATTTCTACTTTTTTCTTCCCCTCTCCCATTCTCTTTTTTTGTCTTATTTTCAATTAACTTGAATTAAAGGTATTATTGATGTTGATGATATTGATATTGATGACTACCATGATAATCTTTTACGAACAACTGAAACTAGTAAAATCTGATATAGAATCAATCAGTCTCTATAAACTGGCTGACTTGAATTTTATCTTCAATTTTCTATTTTCAGATTTAACTTATGTCCCTACACTAATTAATAGAGCGATATGCTCAAACTTTAATTTATATGACAAGTCTAAAATTAAAACATTCCATTGTTGTATAACATTGCACCTTACACTAACATCAGTCATAAGGTTGACCATCCACACAAGCTTGGATTAGGTTGATACAAGATAATCAGAAGATTCAACACAGAAAGCATCAGTCATAAGGTTGACCATTCAACACAAGCTTGGATAGGTTGATACAAGATAATCCGAAGATTCAAAACAGAAAGCATCGGTCATAAGGTTGACCATTCGACACAAGCTTGGATAGGTTTATATAAGATAATCAGAAGACCCAAAACAGAGTATTTTCAAACCCAAGAATGGAGTATGTCTAAATGGATAGCCAACGAATTCAGATTTGTTCCAGTCACAAATTCATGCAGTCATCGTAGTCAGCAAAACAAAGCTGTTGGATTAAGATAAGATGACTTGGATTCAAATTTCAGCAAATCAGATTTAACACAACTAAAATATGATCTGCTCGATCTTATCTTCATCTAAAAACTCAGTTTTGCTGATTGCAGTTAATATCTTGTATCTATCCCTATGGCTTTTAAATCTTGATTGCAATTAATGTCTTGTATCTATCCCAGTAGATCTAGTTTAACCACCAAAATGATGTTGGCCACTCTTCCCTGGCAGTCAAGTTGTTGCATGAGAAGATACCTTGCAGTTGTTGAAATTGAGCAAAAAAATGTATCCATCTACCTTGTTATTAAGGGTTTGCTTGGTTGAGAGGTTAAAAGAGGGGAAGCGAAAAACATGGAATAAAAATCATTTTACACTTGCTTGGTAATTGGTATAACAAAAATATGAAAATCTAACTATTTTACTTCAATTCAAAATCGGAGAAATTAGACAATTAAACCCATTGGCTAAAGTCTGAGTACCAAACATTGGACTATAAAACGCAGTGTAGTAGAGGAATGGTGACAAAATTCCATCTGACACCAAACACAACCAGACTTTCAAGAATCTTCACGAGATCATGCTATGAAATGAACAAACTAAACAGTAATTGAATATTGAGATTAGAAGAAAGGTAAAAAAAATTGCTCCTTGTTCAATACAATGTGTTATCATAAAGGATGCAAGCAAGACCATGGAAATATTACAAAGGTTTTTGGATCGTGACCATATTTCACTCATGCTTTAGGAGTATGTCAATAGAAATAAACTATAAATCTCACGATTAAGCATAGGGGCTTTGATTTGATAATAAATAGAAGAGCTTGTCAAGTAATAACAAATAGAAGACCTTGTCTAGTAACTATTTAACCAATTATAAATTTATAATGCATGATGATACTGACAAAGACAAAATGTTGTAAGCCAAGGCATGCCCATACTTTTGCTTAAACTTCTGGTTCTGTCAAATCTGTATCAGAGAAAATAGAAATCGGATCTCTAAAGTGTAAGTTGTAGATTGTGAAGTGATCAAGTGAAGTGCTAAGTGGATCAATTTTTGGTAAAGTTAAACAACTTGATACTTGGAATCTACAGATTCACTAAAACCAAACATTTGATTCTCTCATCCATGGATATAACCTGCACATCAGAGCAGCCAAATTCTAGAGACTAATCTCTACATTACTCAAGCACTTGCATAACAGAACAAGTCTACATATTCACTTACTTGCATAACAGAAAAAGTCTACATATTCACTTCAAAGACCATCATTAAAAAAAGCACAACTTGAGACTAATATAAAAATTAATCTAGCAGCACCAATAAAGAAAAACCGCTATTCAGCATTATGCAACCACCACTAATAATCATAACATGTCCAACCAAAATGTAGTTCTCATACTCAAATTCAAGTTCTATATAAATTCCGGCAAAGTTCTAACACAAGACATTTTCGCTAGGCTTTATAGATTTTAATAAAATGGGAAAGCAGGCCCAGAATACCTCTTAATTCCAGCTAGAGGGCCAAAAGCCGTGAATCCCATACCCAGTCTTCCAATTATCCAAGTAAACAACCTGCTTGACAGCCAAAAACGAAACCAAGAGCGCGAAAATCATAACCACCCTCTGCACGCTGACGTTGCTAACCCTAACGAGCCCGTGGGTCATAAAAGCCAAGAGCAGGCCCACGACGGTGTACAAGAAGCCCACAGCGAAGCCCTCTGCACCAAGCTGCATCCCTGAGCCCTGGTAGAAAAACACGAGCTTGGAAGGGTCGTTGCGGTCGACGAGGAACATGGGCATCTTCCGAATGATGTTGTGCATTGCACCAGAAACGCTGAAGAAGTAAACGAAAACAGAACCTGCCAACCAGACCTTAGGGTCGTGGAGTATGGTCTGTCCGGCGAGAAGCTTCTTGAGGAAAAAGGGGATCCAGATGAGGATAAAGACGGTTAAGAGGACGAGCTGGTTGCGGGAGAAGAGGGGGGGGCGGTGGATGGGGCCCACGGAGAGTTTGGTCTTGGACTCGACGAACTCGGCCATGGAGTCGGCGAGGCGGGAGAAGTCGCCCTGGTCCATGGGCTCTGAGTCCTTGAGGGCCATGTTGAGGCCAATGAGGCGGATGTGGGGGAGGGCGTTGACGCCGAACTGGGAGAAGGTGAGCTGGGACTCCTTGAACTCGATGTCGCAGAAGAAGAGCTTGTTGGTGTTGGGAGGGTTGTTGTTGGCTAGGAAGGAGGAGGAGACGATGGAGAATTCGTTGCGGAGCTCCGTGAGGCGGAGCTCCGGCTTGTCGTGGAGCTGCGCCGCGTCGAAGAAGAGGAGGATGGAGTAAGGGCGAGGGGTCTTCACGGCGGTGAGGAAGCGGGCGAGGGATTGGTCGTTCAGCCGGATTACGCCCGATTTGGATCTCGATTGCAGGGACACCAATTCGCTCACTCTTTCGTCGGAGGAGGCGATCGCGGAGGAGACGAACACCATGAGTATCAGCATCGAGAGCTTCGAGAACGGATACATTGTCGAATGCTTGGGATGAATAGGTGAAAGGAGAAGGAAGGGAGGCTTTCAAAGTCTCCGATCGCGAGCAAGAGAAAGAGAAGACCTTCAGTCTACCTTCCACAATGTCACTCCTCCAATAATCCCCAATTTCCACACGGAGAAATGTTTCGTTATATTTTAGGTTAAATACATGTATTTCTTCATGAACTAAGTAAAGATATTTAAAAGGAAAGAAAGTATCATTGATATATGTTTTTTTTGAATGATATCGTACTTACAATGAGACTGAAGATGGCGCTGAAAGAAAATTAGAATTGTGAAAGAATACTTTAGAGTCTAAGAGATTCACAATAAGTAAGAGTAATACGAAGTATATGAAGTGTAAGTTTTCGCATATAAGAGAGGGTGATCAAGACACCATGTATTTACTTGGTCAAGAGGTACTCAAAAAAGATGTTTTTAGATATTTAAAATCAATTTTGCAAAAAAGTTGTGAGATTGATACAATGCAAATCATAGAATTAAAGCAAAATAGATGAAATGGCGGAATGCATCGAAATTTTTGTGTGACTGCAAAATTTCTCTTAAGTTAAAAGAAAAATTATATAAAACAGCTATAAAACGACAATGTTATATGAAGCGAAATGTTGGCAAACACGTAGGTAACATGAGTATAAGATAGGGGTAGCAGAAATGAGGATATTAAGGTGGATGCGTGGTTATACAAAAATGAATAAAATAAGAAATAAGGATATTCGATGAAAGGTATAAGTGGTAACGAAATGTGAACAGATGAGGGGGCATAGATTGAGGTGGTTTAAGCATGTTATGAGACGACCACTATATGTTCCCGTAAGAACAAGAATGTGTTACTAATAGCTTGACACAAAGAGAGATAGAGGTCGACTGAAACATACATGGGAAAATGTAGTTAGACAAGACATGATGGAGTAAGATATAAATTGGTGAACAATATACCTTATGACGAAGTAGAGAAAAACTATAAGTTTAGTAGAAGGTTAAACTCATTGGTACTCATATGTTCGAGTTATTCCTTTATTTTTTTGTTCTCTTTCCCTTTATTTTTTTCCCTCTTCCTTTCACCCCTCTTTTATTTTAACTTTTTTCCTCTCTCTTTTGTCTTATTTATACTTTTCTCTCTCCTTCTCCTTTTCCCTTTCTTTCTCTTATATCTGATCTATCATTAAGTTCATCTACCATCAATCCCAATTAACCTAGATTAAAAATGTTTTTGATATTTATGTTGACCAAATTCATCCCCTAAAGATAATAAATTGAGGTTAAAAAGTATTATAAATTGGTTTTTTCATTAAATTTATGAAATGATTAAGTTATATTTTCAAAAACAAATTTAAAATTATATTATATTATTTAGAAAATAATTTATTTATTAAATTATTTGCAAGATTAATTTATGATATTTTTTATATTTAAAAAATCAATTTTAATTTCTTTTTCTTAATTTGTCCGTGTTTTACATTTTCAATGATGAATTTAAGTATTTATCATTGACATAAAGTATGTTTCAAAAAATAAATAAGGAATTCAATAAATATAAAAAAATTCGGATCGTTGAATAAAATAAATAAACCATTCACATTTCCTGTAAAAAAGAAAAGAAAAATCATTAAAATTGTATTTTTTTTTTCATTTTTATTGATGTAAAGTATTTAATTTTTGAATAATTTTGATCGACTGATAATTTTTAGGATCATCTTTTCTTCTAATTATATTTATTTATAAAAATTGAGCTCATTTTCACTCAACAAACACATAATGATTGACATTTTATTTAAGTAAATGATAAATTATAATTTTATTAAAATTTAAATTTATTTTAGTTGTTTCTGATTCTCAGAAGAAAAAAGATATGGAAAATTATAAATTTATTAAATTTAAATTTACTTTCACTGTTTTATTCATTGGTGAAATAGTTTTATTTTAAATTATAATATTAATTATTTGTTGTAGAGAAATCAAACTAATAAAATTGAGTCTTGTCTTTTGGAGAAAAATAATTTGGATCCAAATTAAAGAGAAGCACAAAGTTTTGAAGAGAATCCAGAAGACAATTTTCAAACTCAGCCTAATGTTTTTCTACAGAATCAAATCTCTTGCAAAATCAATTGATGCAGTAGCTTCATCAGGCACCAATATCTTAATCCTGAGAAGACCACACCCCAAACAACTAACTGAGTAACATTTTCATTTCTATTCAACAACTGAACAACATTTTCTTGCTACTTATTAGTAAGCTGGAAAAAAAGTGCTCTTAATTTAAGAGCGCTTCTATTTATTCAATTGTTACACACAAGTTAGAAAGCTAAAAAATAAATAAAAAAGGTTTACTAAGGCAGAATCAGTACCTGCGCCCACTAAACCTTCGACCATAAAATGCAAATACCAACAGCGCCGATTTGAGTTACGATGACCCCCTCAGCTTTTACAGGCACGAAGACCTAATAAACCTTATAGTTAGATATAAATAGGGCATAAAGCAATTGGCATATAGGTTAACAATTACAACAAGGGATTTTCAGATATACACATTACAGAAGCTTTGAGCATGTCATTCGAACATACCTTTCACTTTCGGTTTAAATAGGGCATAAAGCAATTGGCATATAGGTCCACCTATTGCGTTCGATCGAACTCGAACCCTACCGCCTCTAACCTGATACAGAAACTCATCAGTCAACAAGAACTCTTCAATGGAAATAATGTGAAGAAAGATGCTTACCTTTCGTTGCAATGGCTGTTGTCGTTTTGGACGAAACCGGTGCTTCGCGAGGGAGACAAAGCGGTGCAAACAAAATAGGGGGGATTTTAATTTGTGACATGGAGCGCAAACAAAATAGGGGGATTTTTATTTTGTTTTTAAATTTTTATTACGAATCAAAGTCGGTTCTAATGAAAATCGTCTTTGAATTACTTGAAACAACGACGGGTATATTAAAGACCGACGTCGTTTTTAAAAAATGTTCAAAAAATTACAAAATTGCCACCGCTTTGCTTACGACGTCGGGTTTTTAATAACCGACTTAAATTGTGCGTCGTAAAATATAATATTTGTAGTAGTGGGAACTAATTTATCTGAAAGTAAGAAATGTAATCAACATTTATATATACTTGTTAGTTGAAATTGTAAAGAATTTGGTTTCCATTATTTAGAAATGTTTTGAATCTGAATTTTATAAATAAATAAAAAGTTATTAAGGGAGTCTGACTCCTTTGAATGAGTTTACCTGACATGACGCATATTAATTAAATTTAAATATTTTTTGAAATACTAAATATTTGACATAAAAAATATTATTAAAGAATTTAATTTTAAAAAATTTCATAACATGTGTGTATGTACATTTTATTGTAATTTAATCTATTAGTTTTTTTTTTATTTTCTTGTTTTAATTTTAAAGTTTATAATTTAAAGTACATTATTAAATGGTAGATTTTCGTATTCACTTATACTTTTTTTTTCAAATATTTTGTAATAATTTAATTTATTTTCTAAAACAATCTTAAGTACTAATTATTTTTAGTAGTTTCTTGATCTAATGTTTCCCTTCCCGATATGAATTAATTTGAAAATATTACTTTCAATTTTTAATATTATTATATTAAATCTTAAATACACTACCAACCACATAAATCGTGTGGGATTGTTTAACCTAAAATAATAATAGATGTTTATATAATAATTTTATTCTAC
>PYAF01003201.1:1488775-1498810 GCA_007407185.1 Glycine tomentella
AAACAATCTTAAGTACTAATTATTTTTAGTAGTTTCTTGATCTAATGTTTCCCTTCCCGATATGAATTAATTTGAAAATATTACTTTCAATTTTTAATATTATTATATTAAATCTTAAATACACTACCAACCACATAAATCGTGTGGGATTGTTTAACCTAAAATAATAATAGATGTTTATATAATAATTTTATTCTACATAAACATAACTACTTACTTGAAAAATACACTTAATTTCAACAACAAAAAATATTATATACCCAAATTTCTAAATTATTTTTATATTAAAGAATTTTTTTCTTTATTTTCTTTCCAAACCCATTTATTCAACTAGTTTATAATAAGCCAAAATATACTATTTCAAAAGTGTCATATTATTTTTAAATTTAAATTATTTATTATGGGATTTCTAAAATATTATTATTTTTTATTTTAACCCAATTCATTTTGCTGCATTTTTTATAATGCTAGAGGTTTTTCAAATGATTTTTAACCTATAATATTAAATTTGAATATAAAATTAAAATACACTTGGGCGATATGCAAAATGCTTTGTAGTTTACTTTTTTTTGGGGGGTGGGGGGTTAAGACCACTCAATTTTGAGATTATTCTTTAAATTGACATAATTCATCCCAATTAATGTCCTTACTTTTGACATTTCTTACATCTTTTTTATTTTTTATCTAAATAAAATTCGCAACTTATCAATAAAAACACAAAACTTGGCTTATATCTTTTTTAATGACGTTAAAAATACTTCATTTGGATGGCTTATATCTTTTTTAATGACGTTAACAATACTTCATTTGGATGTCTATATATTTTTTTTCCACATAGAGACATTAACTTGAATGAGATCATATCGTCCATTATGAGGCAAAATAAACTTTAGCATCCCGTAGACAAGCATATACCTTATATAAGGAAATATACTGGTTACTTTTCATCCATTGAAAAAGATGGAAAGATTCAAATGGAAATTTATGGTTATTAAAATTTTAACTCTTAAAATTGTACCGTTTATAATGTCACATTACCTATATATGAGTCAAATTGTGAGTAGAATTGCAAATCAAATAGAGTCATACAAATTTGCATAAATTAGGATGAGTTTAACTTAAATTCACGAGTTTGCACCAAGACGATGAGTTTGATATACATAGAAACAGTGTCATTTTGTATTCTAAAATCTTTTTCTTTTTTTCTCCTCACTTCGCGTCACACTGCTTGCTTCTTGCTTCCTTGACTTTGCTCACTCCACTAATTTGCTGACCATGTTCCCTCACTCTATCCTATGACGATTTCTCTACAACAGCAAAGGCGAGGTGCGAGTCCATAGCGGGGAGCTTTTTTGGCAGAGACAACGGTGAAGTGTGTGATGGTCGTGGGAAGCTTCTTCTGTTTTCGTCTATGTAGTGTCGTTCTCTTTTCATCCTTGGCAACAATGAAGTGCGTGACCACGGTGAGATGCGAAACAGAAGTACAACATCGTGACTAGGTTTTCCTCTTTTCCTTTTCTGTTAAACTCTGAACTCTACATATGTGAACTCTTAATATATATCTACAATTCTGGAATATTTAGTTATGATTTTATATAAAAATATTAATATATTTTTACGAATTTAGAGTCGATTCTACTATGAAACCTCCACAAATTTACCTAAAATCATGAATTTGACAATAAAAATCAACTCTGAAAAACTATTTGGTTGATCCTCATTAAGACAAGATTTGATTCTAATTCCTACAGTATATAGTTATGTTACTTTTTTAACATTATTTTTCTGTGAGTATTTTTGTTTTTTTAAGCATTTTCAAAAATTTCTTTTAAATATAATACTTATAATAACATATTAATATTTATACTTTAGAGATGATTCTACTTTTGATCTGACTATTTTGTGTTAAGTAGTCACTTGGCATTATCATCTTGCGCTTGAATTTAATTTATACAGTAAGAATTAAAAATGTATTAAGTGGCGTCTATCTTTCTCATCCTTGATAATTTGGTTTCATTTGTTATACGTGGCCCGTGCGGTGAATTTGGGAGTCCAAATTCAACGATGTAACAACAGGTATTGTCTCCTTCATCATTCACATTTTTTAATTTATTCTAAATTCAAATCATAAGCAGAGGCAAAACAGAAAAGAAAAGGTATCTAATTTGAAACTTAATTTAAGCATCAACAGTTTCCTCAGTGTCCGCAGAAGCGAAAATAAGCTCGGGTTCTTCCCTTCCAACTCCACACGTTCCATCAATTGCATTGTTCCTCCCCAACGCCTTCAACGCCAAATGAGCCGCCTTCTGCCCTGATATCATCATAGCCCCAAACGTCGGACCCTGCAAATATCCCCAACAAATATCGTCACAAAATAAGTCCAAGTAAACTCAATTTAGATGTTAGATTCAATTAGGAGCAAAATTAAAATAGAAAGTGCATACCATTCTTGGGGAGCCATCAATTTCTGCAACCTCCATGCCAGTGACAATCATGCCAGGCACAATCTCCCTAGTGAGCCTGACAATGGCGTCCTCAGCAGCATTCATATCCAAAGCCTTCATTCCAGGAACGCTATCAATCATCCCAATACTCTTCAACCTCTTAACCCCAGTGGCCCCAAAGGGTCCATCGTGACCACAAGAGCTCACCACAACCTTCGCCTCCATCACGTTGGGGTCCATGCATGACTGCGTGTCATGGTTCATCGAAACCAGAGCCCAATTGGTCACAACCCCGGCAACCCTCCCTTCCTTCACGATCAAGTCCTCCGCCGCCACCGCGTTGAAGAGCTTCACGTTGGGCCTCGCGAGGAGCCTGCTCATGATGGTGGACGTGAACAAAGCCGCGTGCTTTATGACAACGTAGTTCTCTTGCTCGTCGTACGCCACGTCGAGCTCGTCGAGGAAGAGGTGCGCCGGCTTGCGGACCACCATCGCGGAGAAGAGCTGCCCGCCCAGCCACGCGCCGCCTCCGGGGCTCACGGACTGCTCGATTATGGCCACGCTCACGGCGGGGTTCTTGCTGAGCTCGTACGCGCAGGAGAGCCCCGCCGAACCGGCTCCGACGATTACGACGTCGGTGTCGGCGTAGGTTATCATGTCGGTCATGTAGCGGCGGGTCATTTCCCGTGACACGATGGATTCTTTGATTGGTTGGAATTTGAAGGACTGGAGGTCGTAGGGGGGTGGGGTTAGGGACATTGAGACTGTGCCTTGTTTGGATGAGGATAATTTGGTGGTGGGCGCGACGCGTGAAGAATATGTAACGGGCTTTCCGTGGAAGAATGAGAGTTTGGGGTTTGAAGAGAGGGTTGTGGTTGCCATGGCTGCCATCGTATTTGGATTAAGAGAAAAGGTAAGTAGAAAAAGTTTGAACTTGATGATGTTATTGTTAGGGGAGTGGAGTGGGGTTTTATAAACTGAGACGGGGGAGTGATGAATGAAATATCTGACTGAAAAATCTAGAAAACTGTTTGCTTTTTGCGGGTGGAGATAGAATATGAACGGCTCAGGAGGTTTTCATTGCGGATATTTTTCATGTAAAGTGATTGATATGTTTCCAAATCAAAAATCCATGGCTCATGATTACAAAGCAAGTCCATCAGGCTGCCTCGCTGCTTCATCAAAGCCCACTTTTAACACTGTTTCTAGTTGACTCATAAATATCTTCATTATTGTTAATTTGATCGTTTTCATGTGTTGTTCTTAACTTGATCGAACACTCGTGTTTTTTTGTAGTGACTGATCCTTTTAGGTTATTTTTACAAAAATTTTATTAAAATAAGTTTTTTCTAAAAAAATTATTGAGTTTTGAGCAAAATTCAGGACCAAACTCCAAACTGACAATTTGAGGATTTGATAATCTAATAAGTAAAAAGGATGAATTGACAATTTCAAATTACTGAACCCTAAGGTGATAAACTTGTAATTTTGAATTAATATTTTGTCACGTCAAAATAAAGTAGTAATTCAAAATTACTTATTTATCACATTAGCGTATAAATTGAAATTGTTAGTTTGTTAATATAGCTACATGCCACTACTGGTTCATCTGTGTGCAACTCAAATTTGCAATAAAAAATTATAGTTCATATGAATCAACATTGATTCAAGTGGATAAGAACAAAACTATGCTTATGCTTAACTCCATTTAGAGCAATAACAACTAGATTAAGTTGGTCCTGACATTTGAATTATATATGCACAAATGGGTTATGGAAGAAAAAATTAGAAGAGCAAAAATCAACACAAATACTTAAATCACTATTGATTCATATATTTTATAATTTTTTATTGCAAACTCAAGCTGCACCATACGAACAAGCAGTTGGCATAGATGTAACAATGAAACAATAAATTTCAAATTGTTGAATGTTGACACGACAAATCAACAATTTCGAATTTTAATATGACAAAGTAGTAATTCGAAATTGCTACTTCTTTCACAATAATCAAGGATAAAATAACTATTTAAAATAATTATTTCATCCTTTTTTTTATTGGATGGCCAAATTCTCAAATTATCATTTTGACCTTGAACTTTGGTTAAAATAGATTCACACCAATAATTTGTTTAAAGAAAATCATTTTGATAAAAAAAAATTGTAAAAATAATTTAAAATGATCAATCACTCATTTTTTCCTTATCATATGATAATAGTATAAAATATTTATTCTTGTTAACGTATATAAGATGAATAATTTTTCTTATTATAATCTATTTTGTATCCAATATTCAAAATTTGTGCTATTGTCATTATTTATTATTTATAATAAGATGTGAATATAAAATCTCTTTAATTACAGTATATATATTGTTTACTTATAAATTAATTTCACACTAAGTTGTTGCGAAGTTACTTTTTAAAAGATTGAGAAGTTATCTATTGCGCGCACGCATAAAAATTATATTATTATCTTATTATTATAATCCTATTTAATAAATTTACTGAAATACAAAAAAAATATATTAGGCTCTTTAAATGGTATAATAAAACTTTTCTCAAAATTAAACTTGGTACTAGTATAACTCTAATTAGTTAATGTTGCTTGAACTTTCCCAGGAGTGTTTCTTAGTCCCACTTGTGAATTTCCCTGCTGCATAAGCCATTAGGGTTCGTTATTTTCTACCAAAGGTCGCTCATTGCTGGGTTGGCCATTGTTCCTTCGCTCATGGACTTACAAACGCATCCCATTCCCGTTTTTTTATTTGCCTATAAAAGAAAAAACTCTTGTTTTTTTTTTTATTATAAAACAAAAAAATTACCCTCTTCTCATGTCAACATTACATTGTTATCTCCTCTCATGTTAAAATATGTAGTATTTCTACGCAAACTTATCTTTCAGAATTTCTGTTAATATTATATTTTTTCTTATTTTAAAATAGTCAATGTTCTTCTTTAATAGATGAAAATACACCACATATTTTCACCATTTTTATATTTTCCATAAAAGACTAGCTTAATGTTCTTATCAGTACCTATCATTTTGGTGTTATTTTTTTGTCTTCATAAATTAAAATTTCCTGTTCCTTTTAGTCCCAATACATTTTTTTTTCTTTCAAATTCACATTATTAGAGAAACACTATTAAAATATAAGGTGGCAAGTAGAGTGCCACCTCACTGCGCCAATTATTGTCCAAGGAAGAGCATGTTTGTCATGTAATGTTGTCACGTAATTAACATTGAAAATTAAAATAAAAATAAAAAACAGATTCCCAAGCCATGTAAACTCTTATTCACCATCATTATTGCAAACCCTTAGTTGCAACTCCTCATCTAGCACCACCACCACCACCTTCGTATCACAAAATTCATGCCACCACTATCATCTTTTGAATTCTCCTTCAACAATTCTCATGGTACACACTAATATTTAAAAGACCAAACTAAGAGTTGAGTTAACATTCCCAAACATATCGTCCTGAATCTTGTCCCGCCAAACTCCTTCCCTTGCTGCTCCCTCAAATTGAAAAAAGATGGAGATTCTAGCCAACGTAGGTAATTTCTGACAAGATTTAATCTAATCCTTTTATGTTTGGGTACTATTTTATCAGATATGATGGAAAAAAACCATTTTGTGTCAGATTGCAAATATAAAAAGATTAAATTGAATCTTTTAAAAAATAAAAGACAAAAATAAATTTTAAAAATATGATAAATGTCTAGAAGTATAATTTAGCCTTCTTATATAAACAAAAAGTTCAAGATAATTATTAATTAAAGACAATGTTTATATAAACGTAAAATAAATTAAAAATTCCCAAAATTGTCGGTTACTGTGATTTTGGATCTGTTTATAGCCCAAGCGGCTCCAAGACAAACCCAGTGAAGCACCACCGATGGTTGTATGTATGGGTTCTATGCGGGGCCTTTGGGACTTGCATTTAAAACAGTACCAACAAGAGGCCCGATTACCACAACGTACAACGGTATAAGTTTATCGATTTTTCATCCTGCACCAGCAAATTTCCCCATACACCCAGCAATAAAACGAAAAATAAAAAATACTCTTCCTGCAAAATTCATATGGATTGGCCCATACGGATTGGTCAATCAGTATCCGTCACCTATCGCCATAGCCACGTCCAGACCACCTCCCTCCATGTTGTCTCCGCCCTCCTCTCCTTCCCTTCTGCCTCCCTCTACGATGTCTGCTCCTGCAGTTGCTCTTATTCCCCCGCCCTCCTCTCTCATCCGCACACCACAACGTCTCCACGCGCCTTATCTTTGTCCCATGACCCTCAAGAGACTCGTCATCGACAAGGGTGTGGAGTCCATGAAGAGCAACATGGTCCTCGGCCTCGACACCGGCTCCACCGCCACTTTCCACTTCCCCCTCTCCGTCTTTGACCACAATCCCACCTCGATTTCGCCATGGATGATGCTAATGAGGTTGGTGAGGAGATCCATAATCCATAAGGTTCTTATGGATTCACAATCTGTAAGGTTCTTACGTATTTGTCATTCCATGAGTCCATATGGATTGTCCAATCTATATAAATCTTAAGAAAGGATATTTTCAATTTATCGTTGTATGAAAAATTTATCTGGTGTAGAAAGAAAAATCCTAAGTTTACACTTTATAAATGTGAATGTGTATTTTTTCTAAGTGAAGGATTTTAGAGAATATATAAATATCAAAATAATATCACAATTCTAAACTTTTGAACGGATAATTCTCACGAATTATTAATGCATTTTATTGGAGATTTATTAAATGAGGATATAAGTTCACTCATAAACGGTGACGGAGCCAGGTCTTAGATGTTATAAATAATATTAATAATTATAAAAAAAATTGTGATATAATTCATATGAACATATATAAAAGATCAGCAACATTTAACTATAGTCAGTAGGATAAAAAATTATATATACTACATTTTTTTCAATACTGGACTACAAGCTTTTTGTCAACGCTAATACTTCTTCATTGAAAAAAATAGTGGAGTATTTGCTGCCGTGCACCTCTCAAATGAACCTGGCTCCTCTGCCTATGAAATCAGTGTACCCATACCCAATGCGCAACAAAGTGCAATGAATATAAGAAAATTAATTAATACAGTTCATTATCAACGAACTCTAATTAAGTCGTCAATGATAAGAAAACCTTGTACAGATCTTTATTATTGCCTACATGCAAGAATAATATCAAGGTTAAATTAATATTTTAATGTTCTAATTTATTATTTAGATTTATTTTAATCTCTTGATTTTTAAAATGTTTCATTTAAAAAATATATTCTGTGACGGTTTAAAATCATTTACTGGTGATTTAGAATCATCACAAAGTATAAAATGATCAAATTCAATCGATTTAAAAAATTAAAAATCAAATTAAGTCTAAATAATAAATTAGAGTACCAAAATATTAATTTAACTTAATATTAATTACATTATAAAATCTTGTTCCTTTAATTTTTTACTATAATTTTAGCAAGTACAATGGCTATATATCTAATTAAAGAAAAAAAATCTGAACAAAATAACTTGTTAAAAAAACCAACTATAGTCTCTTACCAAAAATAAGAAAAATCCTTATTAGAGTTGTGAAAACGAATCCAATTTCATAAATTAATTTGACTTACCACAAATTTGAATCAGATCAAGTCAGTAAAATAAATTTAATGCATAATTAACTTAAAAATTGAATGAACCCGCTAGGATTGAACCCATGGTGGACCATATTTACCCACCAACCTACCTAAAAAAGACATACACAATACACAAGTCTATTTTTATTGTTTTAATATTTTGTAATATTGTCTCGAGAGTTTAAATTTCTAAACTTTTAGTTTGTAATATTATTTCTAGACTTCAATTTTTTTTTATTTATTGTTTTGTTTAAGATTATTTTATTCTTGACTAAGTTTGTCATTTTTCTAAGTTTTTTTATTATTATACTTCTATTTTGTAATAATATGTCTTGTCGTAAGTAAGTGTGATGTGTGAACAGTCAAAAATTTAATTTAATTAATGTTTTTAATTCATTTAAAATTATTTTTCTAGAAAGATAATTTTTTTATTTGTCTTCTTTTTTTATAATTTTTTTGTTTATAATTTTAGATAAATTAGTGAAACAACTCGTTTAACTCACCAATCCATAGAACGGATCGGATCAATTTTTTGAAGACTTAGCCTTAAATAAGGCTAATTAAATTGATTGACTTATAGAATAAGTAGAGATAAATGAGATGGAATAACTTATTTTGACAGCTCTACCTTGCAGCATGAGGTCCACATGAATATTTTATTTGGGTATCAAGAAAGATACAAGGGCTTTGCCTCCTATGAAGAAATAACTGGCGTTTCAACGTGCCTCCAACAATTCTGAGATATGCTATGCCAACTAAGCAACGGAGTTGAAGTACAAGAGGTGGCTAGTGGCTAGTGGCTACGTAGACGCACTGAGAGCTATTTTGTTATTTTTTTCCCTGGATTTAAATGAAAACTGTACTAACAGTGACATATGGACGAGAACAGCATAATTAGTGTGACCTTCCGAAAAAGGCATAAGCAATTTGGGAAGTATAATCTTTACTTTGACACTTTTTTCCTTCTGATTTTTCAATACTGGAATGCTTTTCTGCACTTGTTGCTGGCATGGTAATGCTACACCATTATATTTTGTAACATTAAAAATAAAAACAATTTTTCCTATTTTCTTCTTTAACAAGTGTTGATGAAGAAAATTATCCAAACACATTTTAAGTAAATGTATGGAAGATCATCTTATTAATTTTTAAAAAGTTATAACTTGATAATAGTTTACTAATTAATAATATAATCTAACTGAATTTAGTGCACTAAGTTAATATCAGTATTTCAGTGTAAAATGATTCAATTGCTTTAAACTTTAACAATGTCAAGTTTGATGCACTAAATTATACCAATATGTTTTACGCTTAATTATTAATTTAGTCCCTAAATTATTTTAACCGATTCAAATTTAATTCTCAAATTTTTTAAAAATTCAATTTGATTTTCAATTTTTTTAAAAAATTAATTTAGTCCCTAAATTATTTCAAATGGTTCAGTTTGATCATGGACACTTAATTCAATATTAGGAGGAATTACCAATAAAGGTTGGTCCAAAGAACAAACTCATATCCTAAAAAGGATGAGTTTAATTCTCATCATGCTGAAGTGAATATCTCTTGTTAACGAGTAATTTGTAAATATCTTATGACTTATTATACTGGTCTTGATAAGCTTATGAGACCAACTCACCTAAACTATTTATTATTAAAAAATATATCAAGAGGAATTAATGCTATCCATATGATAATTAAAAACATGTTTTTCAATATACTTTTTATGATAAAACTTAATTATTTTTTAAAGATGATAAAACTTAATGTTATAACTTATAAGTATGCATTATAGTATTTTGAATTTTCATTTAAAAATTATGTATTAAAGTTTAACATTAAATATTAACATAAATGACTAAAACAACTCTCTAATTTTTAATTAAAATTAATACTAAAAATATTAATTTAAGTAAAGTCTAGTAAAACATTTTTTCTAT
>PYAF01003201.1:1525011-1535602 GCA_007407185.1 Glycine tomentella
TTTTTGTAATATATAGCATATCTAAAATCATTAGAGTAAATATATAGTAATGCACTAACAATATCTTGTCATCCAATAACAAATTAACATATATAATACTTTAGTTGTCTTTTAGAATGACTATGTAAAAAATCAAACTTATTATCATAATTTTCAATTGATTGATATTCAAAGAATTTTAATTCAAATTACTAAAATTTTATATTAAATAATGATTCTTATCTTCAAACTTTTAATACTGAACAATTTTTTTAATAAAAAAACTAGTATTATTAAATAAAAACATTCATATGCTTAATTATTTAATTTGACCAGTTATTGACATTTTCAAATTTTACAAATAATCTGACCATAAGAAGAAAAAAAACGTTTTCACAAAACAAACATGGTAAATGCACAGCAGACCCCACACCCTGCAATGCAAATGCAGTCTAGCTAGTGTTGAAGGTTTGAGACAGATGAATTAAGAAACAAAAATTCAGTTCCCCACACCATACAAATAAAATTTGAACAAAGAAGATAGTAATATTCTCTCTCTATATTTATGTCATTCGTCACTCCATTAATGCAGTTACACCCGCTCAATACGCTCAGCAATAACTTCACTCTTCACACCCTCTTATTTTCTCTTCTCTCTTTCGTCATCACCACCACAAACTTTTTTTTTCTTTCTTTTTTGTCTCTTTTTGCCCCACCTCTTGGTCCCTTCACTTGAAACCTACCCTTATACTAGTACGTGGTTTTTGTCTTAGTCACCATTGTCCCAAAACAACTCCTTCGGTTCCTTAGTTCCCACCCACAAGTTTCTTTGGGTGACCACATAAACTGTTTATGAGCTAGCTAGTTCCTTCATCAACCCTCAAATAACCTTTTTCTATTTATTTTTTAAATTTTTTAACGTATATTAGTAGCTCAGCTTTTGACTTGAATGTATACAAGCCATGTTTCGGTTACTTTGGATTTAGAGAGAGAGAGATGCACACACCTCGATTTCACTCAGTATGCGTTTCAATTTCAATCCCTTTTTTTACTCCTTTTCTTGTAACCACTGACAAGCCTTCACACTATGTCAACCCTTTTTCTATTTTGTCCTCTCTGAATTCTCATTTACTACTAATGTCTAAAAAAATAATAAATATATTGTATTTTTTCTGCATGTAAGAGAGAGATTACGGTTAAGCACAAACAATGCCCACTTTAAAGAACCTTATTAACTCCGATCATAGTTCTGGAACAGATCCAGAGAGTTTTTGGTACCAACTCTTTATCTCTCTCCCTCTTTTCCAGCGTAGTTTCAGCAGAATTTCAGGGCCAAATTAAAAACGCACCTAAATCTCAAGAGATGCTATAAAGAGGAGGATAAGAGCATAGAACTTTGCTACAAGGAGAGTGAGAAGAAAAGGCTTTGATCAGCTTTGGGATTGTAAAAGTAGTAGTGGTGGGAAAAAAAATCTCCCTACACCCATCATCCAAGGCTGATCAAAATCTGGTGAGCTCTTCCTCTCTCTTTAATTTCTTGCTTTCTTTTTCTTGATTAAACACATGTTGTACATTATTGTACGAACATTAAACTAACATTCTCATACTATTTATAAAAGATTTTTGGTAAAGCTCTTTAATTTATTCCTTGTTTATATACTCCATCATTATGTATATGGAACTTTTTTTCTTTTCCTCCATATCCGAAATTTTACTTAATTAGAGAGGTTGCTACTCCCAACCAGTGTGGTTTGTTATCAAAGGAATTTTTGAAAAATAAAAGCTTCCAAATGAGACCCTTCTTGGCATTTTTGTGAGAAAGGCTTTTGCCAAACCACTTGTTTAATTTATTTATTTATTTTATTTTTGGCCATCCCCGATATCTCTTTTGCGTGCAAGACTAAGGCTGCATGGTGTGTTTTTTATTGTTAAAAATCAAAATAAAACATTTTATTGGTACTACCCTTTTGTGTAAATTGTGTGACGTATGTTTAGTGTTTAATTTTCACTTTTTTTTTTTTTAATCTTGCATGCAGATTGAAGAATAAGAACGTGGCTTTTGGAACACAAGGATTGAGGCAATGTATAGCAGTCAGAATACAAACGCGTTCAATTCTCAACAACAACAGCAGCAGTGCTTAATGGAGATGTCATCACAGAGAACATCCTCGGAGAATAATTTGGGAAGGAACCGTGAGGAACAGGCACCTTCGAACAACAAAACCACCATGGAAGCTCCTCCTTCCGGTGACGACGACCAAGATCCCGAAGAAGGATTCAAAAGGAGGCGCCACACCCGCCACACACACCACCAAATTTCGGAGATGGAATCGTAAGGGTCTATGTGCCGATTTTTTTATATTAGTTTATTATTAGTTTTGTTAGAAATATTCCAATTCACCATTAATTCCTTTTTATCTAATTCATAAAATAAGAAGAAAAAAATATACTATTTATTACTGTACTTGCTTAGTTTTCATATATATATAATTAACTAACTACTTGGCTATGTTTTTTGATGAACTCTTGTCTTGTTTGTCAGTTTCTTCAAGGAGTGCCCTCACCCTGATGACAAGCAAAGGAAAGCGCTTGGCCGCGAGCTCGGGTTGGAGCCTTTGCAAATCAAGTTTTGGTTCCAAAACAAGCGCACCCAAGTGAAGGTAGGTAAATTAAGGAGAAAAAGCCTCTAACGATAAACAAATAGCACCTTAAGGATAATTAATTACCTTATATCTGTCTTTCCTGTTTTTTCTAATTAAGAAAAAATTATTTTTATGGCATATTTATTTTTTCTTTGATTTTTCCCCCTATAAAGTTTATTTATTTTTATCTCTTTTTTCCCATCATATTCATTTATCACATACATCTCTCTCTCTCTCTCTCTCTCTCTCTATATATATATATATATATATATAACTCATTATTCAATTAAAAAACAATACTTCAACATTTTTTTTCTTCAATAAAGTATTTTTCTTTATTCCATTTTTTTCCTTTTTATCTCATGCTCCATTTCATCCACCCAAAATCGGTAGATTGTTACTCATTATTCAATTAAAAGCAATACTTAACAAACAAAACATATTATTTTTAATAAACTATTAATTTTTAATTAGAAAATACTTAACAATTGAGAAGGATCTAGATTTTCTACCGTCAATTTTTTTAAGCAATCATCCGGTCAACAGATCATATCCTTTCCTTAAAGATTTAGACAACTCAGACTTTATCTTTCAGACATAAAACATGCATTAGACTGAGTCATTCAATTTTTATTCAAGGACTTCAATTTAATGACTGTCTGATACTGAATTTGATGACTGGACCAAATTCATTTCGGGACAGAAACAAGAATTTAAAGAAGAGAAGGAAAGAAAATGCTAAACATACACTTACTTTGTCTTTTATCTTATTTTTAGTTCTTTTTTTTTTTTTTGTTTTTTGATCACGTCACTTATTACACATGTCACTTTTTCTCTTTAATTTCTTTTTTCTTTTTATCTCTCTTCTTTCAATTCTAATAACCTCATTTTGAAGTGAGCATTTATCACTGTAGAAATAATTTCAATCCATCTCTATCTACTCGTACGAAATCCTAAATATATATGTCGCTAGCACTCTAACCAGTATTAATTATTCTCACTACCATTTTTCCTGTTTAAAAAAACAAGATTGAAGTATACTTTAGCTTGTCTTAAATATATCGTAATCGAATACTACATGTTGCGCCATTATGTAATGATATTCTTTGATCATGTATACAGTCGCAACAAGAACGATATGAAAACAATCTTCTGAGGGTTGAAAATGACAAGCTTCGAGCAGAAAACAGTAGGTACAGGAATGCACTGGCTAATGCTTCATGCCCTAGCTGTGGAGGCCCTACTGCTCTTGGAGAAATGTCCTTTGACGAGCATCAGTTGAGGATCGAGAATGCGCGATTAAGAGAGGAGGTAAACCACCACCCACACAAAACATGTTTTTTCTTCTTCAAAGGTATCCTCTTTTAGAGACTGTCCTCAATGAAGACGACCTTCTAAACGAGGATTCGAATCTTGATTTACTAGGTTTTGGTTGAACAAAATAATTAACCTTTTTTTCCATATTTTGTTTTTACTTTTTATATTTCAGATTGATAATATGTCAGGACCCTCAGCCAAGCATGCTGGAAAATCTGGGAGCAATTCGTACCGTAACATGCCATCTCAAAACCAGATGTCTTCGCGCTCGCTTGATCTGGGAGTTGGTAACAACAACAACAACAACAACAACAACAACAACAACAACAACTATGTAGCTGTAGCACAACCACAACCTGCAGCCATGGTTGGGGAAATGTATGGTGGCAATGATCCTCTTAGGGAACTCCCCCTTTTTTCTAGTTTTGACAAAGCTTTAATTGGGGAGATTGGTCTGGTGGCAATGGAGGAAATCAATCAGTTGGCTCTGTCTCCAGATCCTTTGTGGGTCCCTGGCAACTACGGCAGTGAAGTTGTAAATGAAGATGAATACCTGAGGCTTTTCCCTAGGGGAATAGGTCCAACACTCTTGGGCGCAAGAACCGAATCTTCTAGGCAAACAGCCATAGTTATCATGCATCATATGAAACTCGTTGAGATGCTTATGGATGTGGTGAGTATTACTGTTCCCAAGTACTTTGTTTTACCATCATGTTATTTATTGCTAGTATGTTTTTCACTGTTCTCCTTTGTATATTCATTTTTATGGAAGGTAAGACATTATTGTAATAATATTAAGTACAATAAATTTATATGTGACATTTATATACAAAGATTTTAAAAAAAATTAAGATTTGAATATGATAGTGTATACTAAATAAAATTTAATTCTTTTTTACATTTTATTTTTTAATGTCTTTAATTATCTTATAATGTAATTAATATTTATTGTATTATTGTTAGCCTTTAAATTTGTTATAACATGTATTTCAATAAAATATAATTATTGTCAAAATAAAAATGTTAGGTTTCGACAATTTTGAGAATCATACAATATATATTAACCTGGTTGACTGACTTTGATGCTGTTGATGATGATTTTCAGAATCAATGGTCAAACATGTTTTGCGGCATCGTTTCAAGGGCAGTGACACACGAAGTGTTGTCAACTGGAGAAACTATAAGATACAATGGAGCTAGCCAAGTGGTACGCAAAGTTTAATTTATTAATTTTGTCTTGATTCCTAATTCTACTCGATCGACCCAGTTAATTCTCACCTCTCATGAGAATTGATTAAACTGAAGAAAATTAAATTAATATATCTATCTAACAATTAGAATTGAATTTGGTGTTTCAGATGTCAGCTGAGTTTCAGGTTCCTTCACCCCTTGTTCCTACTCGTGACAACTATTTCATTAGGTTCTGTAAGAAGCACCAAGGACAATCATGGGCGGTGGTTGATTTTTCAATGGATCATCTGCGACCTGGTGGAGTCAATAAAATCCGAAGACGACCCTCTGGTTGCATAATTCAAGAATTGCCAAATGGTTGCTCAAAGGTCATATTTCAATTATCAACTTCATTCTACAATGGGTACATAATTAATTACTTCCCGATAGAGAGAACTTTATTTTAACCATTAATAAATCAATTGTTTTCTTCAGGTCATATGGGTTGAACATGTAGAGGTGGAAGACAGCGAGGTGCATAATCTTTACAAAAATTTGGTTGATTCTACCCTTGCTTTTGGAGCTAAACGTTGGGTTGCAGCAATAGAGAGAACATGCGAACGTCTTGCTAGTGCAATGGCCACCAACATACCCCAAGGAGCACTTTGTGGTATATATGAGACATCTCATCATCTTGCTTCAATTTTTTTTTTTTATCATTTCAGTTTTAATTAAGATTGTGTTAATTAAAATGACTTAATTAATCAGTGTGACTTTGAATGCTTATATGTATGTATGTAGTGATAACAAGTCACGAGAGTCGGAAAAATATGATGAAGCTGGCTGAAAGAATGGTATTGGGCTTTTGTACTGGCGTTGGTGCTTCAACTGCAAATGCCTGGACACCATTACCACTTGGTCTTGAAGATGTTAGGGTCATGACCAGAAAGAGCATGGATGATCCAGGCAGACCTTCCGGTATAGTGCTCAGTGCTGCAACTTCTCTCTGGCTCCCAGTTCCTGCAAGGAGAGTTTTTGAGTTTCTTAGATCAGAAAACACAAGAAATCAGGTAGTAATGTATCAGATTTCAATGCTTCTTACATACATCACCCTATATTCATAATACAATATTTAGTATCTTTACCAAAACTTCTTTGAAATATAGATGGTGAAAGTATTATATTGCTAGCATTTAATTTCTCATCTAATAAATATATAGTTTTGATTCTTGCTTGGCCTTGGAGGGAAGCTTAATCGGTAGCTATTTTTCTTTCTTCAAATTTTTAAACATATTGTTGAATTTAATTACAGTGGGACATTCTGTCAACCGGGGCTCAAGTGAACGAACTTGCACATATTGCTAACGGGAGAGACCATGGAAATTGTGTCTCTCTTCTTCGAGTAAATGTAAGTTGCTTGTTTTTTAGCATGCTAATTAAAAAGGTACACTTTAATTATACCTGTCATTACTTATAAATATGTCTAACATGCTGTTTGGTGAATGCAATTTGTAGACTCAGAATGTGTGCCAGAACAATATGCTGATACTTCAAGAGAGTTTCATTGATGCTACAGGCTCATTTGTGATTTATGCCCCTGTTGATGTAGCTTCCATAAATGTTGTGTTGGGAGGTGGTAATCCAGATCATGTGGCCCTGCTCCCTTCGGGCTTTGCTGTTCTTCCTTATGGGCCTGGACTGAACGGAGGGCCCGGGTCCATATGTGAGGTTGGATGTGGAGGTTGTCTTCTCACAGTTGCGTTTCAGATACTGGTGGATTCTGCTCCAACAGCAAAAATCTCTGTTGGTTCCGTGACAACTGTTAACAATTTGATAAAGATAACAGTTGAAAAGATCAAAGATGCAGTGTCGCTTGACTGCACCTAAAGTGCTAATTAAGCTCTCTCAATAATAGTAAGCAAATTGATATAATGACCCTTCTTTTATAATTTACATGTTCATGTTCATTTGCTTGAATTTAGTTAACATATGTTTGATTTTAAATGCTGAAAAAATAGTAAGTCCTGTTGTCATGTACTGTTTTCCTAAAAAAATTAGTGACCAAATTTATTAGGAAAATTGTTTTTTCCTCACTAATAATAGAGAGTCACAAAAATTTTAGTAATGAATTTACAAAAATTACAGAGAAATTATTTCAGTCACTAATTTTGTTTTGATTTTTCTTGTACTACATGCAGAAATAACAAAGAGAAAGATGAAAGATGAGCGCGGAAGGTGGTTCAAACTTTAATGTTCAGAAGATGGGAAACAAGTCAATTAACGCACCTTAGAGAGTGTCCTATATGTAATGTTAGAACTTCTTAGGCGCCGAAGTAGCTAGAAAAGTACTTCACCATCTAGGAAGGATGTTAGGTTCGGCCATTGACTTTCCCTAATAAAGGCGAAAGTAGTTCCATCTGACCTTGTATTGACTATAAACATAATAATAACTCTGGATTTCTCTTGATCTAAATTTTTGCGTAGACCTTTTACTATATATTGTGCTGAAAACTTGGAGAAACTTTCTTCAAGTGTTTTCTAATGTTGACTTCTAGACTTGAACTAATTTCTTCTCCTTTTAATGTTCCGTATGTGCTAAAGAAAATCGTTACAATTAAACATAATTTCACATATAGCTTCGTTTTATGAGTTTTGAGCGAACTTAGGCCCGCACTGTATTTCTGGTGTAATTGTTGCTTGGGAGTTACGGTTTTCGACTTTTCGTGCATGAGCTAGCTCTTTTAAACTTGCTTATATATATAGGTTAAATAGGGAATTCGTCTTTATGCTCAATAGTTATAGTCCACTCTTTGGTGGGTTTGGAAAGCTAGGAATGGCCACTCTTTTGTTAGGAGAAGGTTTGAGACAACCACTTTTGTGCTTGTCATAATACAATTTGTTAAGATTGTCGATCTATATTCAACTTGAAGTCGATCACCTAGCTGTGACTTCATCTATAAACATTTTTAAAAGTTCCATAATGTCAAATCTTGTCATAGATTCCACAATCTTGACAAATTGTGTTCTTCGTGTTGTTCTCTTATATTCCAATAATTCAATAATGTCGACTAAGAGAACAATAACAAAAATAAGAATATAATATAATTAAATGAACATATATTCTTTTTCTCGAATTAATTAAGAGTATTTAATGTTTTAATTTTTTATTATCACGCAGAACCGTAATTATAATTAATTACATAACTTGAAAGGGAAATTATATTTGTATAATTTTTTTACAACACACAAAGAAATAGAAAGAAATTAAAGAAGGGGTTCACCAAAAAAAAAAGAAGGGATAAGATGTTTGATGAAATGAAGAAACAGAGAAAAAATAGTGTTTAAAAAGTTATATAAGAAAATATTGTATGGATACTATAATTTATTGAAAGTGTATAATTTTGTTTTGAGAATATCATTAAATGAAATAAGATTGTACAATTGTACCATATAAATACTCCCTTGTGCTATTATATATCATAGCTATAATTTTAAAAAAAAGTGATACTCTTTATTATATATATATATATATATATATATATATGTATATATATATATATATTTGAAACCAATTATCTTCGGAGCAGTGACACCAATCAATAATGAAAAAAAAAAACTGTAATAGGCAAAGAAAGCATCCTTAAGTTGGGTGGTACGGTGTTGCAGTAAAAAAAAAAAAAAAAAAAGTTGTGTGGTTTTATAATTATATTCATGAGGTGTGGCCTACCACTGCAAGAAAAGATTCAATGCCAAGATTGATACACAAATTAATGTAGCTCCTGTACTGTCCAAATATATATTTTTTCAAACTTAACATATTTATGAAATGTTATACCGTGGTATTGGAAAAGCTATCGGTAAATTAAGAATATAATGAAATCCCCAATTGGTCCAGTTAAGGATGATATGCTTTAGTAAATACTTTTATAATAGTTTCTTTAAGCCTCATGCTAGATAATCTAATGAGGTTTTGTCATAATTCTAATACGCTTCTAATTCTAATACCTTGTGATATTCAACTTATCTAAACTTAAAAAATAAAAAATAAAAAAGTATATTTTTTTTCAATCTCCAAGTGTTGGAAACGGTATGATAAATAGTAAATTATTATTATTTATTTTATTTTGCATTTCTGAAAATATCTTTACAGAGAGCAATTTTACTCAGTACAGTAGTCCAATATTATATTAGATATGAATCCCTTTACAGAATGAATTATCATGTGTAAGAAACTAACCTCTTTTACTAAATTGAATTACTCATTTCGGTAATGTGCCACTAATAGCTAGTCTATCTTGTTGATTAAGTTCGCGTTTTTTGGCAACACTGATAATATTGCAGGGCTGGCTTTTGCCTCCTTTAATGGCAAGTTGTGGGAAGAAGGACTAAGCTAGGACAGATAGTAGCGTCGGTAGCTCTTCTGCGAATAGATAGAGGTGACCCCGAATTACTATATTAGATGCACTGCTAATTGCACAGAAAGTTCAGGCAATAATTGGAAAGAGGACAAACGGTTGTGGTCCGAAACATATTGCATATTTGATCTTATTCATGGTTTTTGGAGAAACTTTTTTTCGTAGAAACTTGTTCAATCAGAAGAATCAATATCTATAACTACTAAAGTGCGCATGCATGGAACTATGGAAGTAAACAATGTGAGACAAGAGCAAAGAAGGGGAAATAAGGGAAAAGTTTGATGGATATACTAAATTCTATTAATTCGACAATTAGAGAGAGAAATCTAAAGAATAAAATAAATGTAAACAAAATATGTGATATAATGTGTTTACAAAAAAAAGTTGGGGGAAAATAATGCATGATGATAGAGTATTTTTCTTTTGTTATTGTGATAATTGTGCGATATATCTACCAGCTTTTATTTAAGATTAATTTTTGTTAGAAAATTTGGTTTGTAATTTTTAGTAGAATTTTGTTTTCTAATCATATTTTTTTTAATTCAAAAAACTCAAATTCAAAATCTTATTTAAGATGATGAAATATATTATCATTTAAACCAATGGCCTATTGATGATGATAGAGTATTTGATATACAAAGAGGTTTATACATTATTACTAAAAAATAACTTTTTTTTATCATAAATCTACGTTGTTTGCATAATGATTATATGTATAATTCTAAGGGTATGCTTTGATACATAGAAGATTTTAATTTCTAAGACAGGATACGGAAAAGTTTTCATTTCTGAATTATGATAATTTAAATAATTATCGAAATAAATAACTGTTAAAATGTTGCCTGGTCATGTTTATTTTATCTAATTTCATTTTAAAATTTTTGCAAATAAAACATGTATATTCATTAATTTAGAAAAAAATTATATTTCTATTCTTACCAAACATCAACGTTCAAGTTACATTTGAATATATATGGATTGATGAGTAACATATGATACAATAAAATACAATGTATGGGGTAAATTTATTATACTTTTATTTAAATATTTGATAAGAAAGTGAGCTAA
>PYAF01003201.1:1535702-1549950 GCA_007407185.1 Glycine tomentella
ATTTTAAAATTTTTGCAAATAAAACATGTATATTCATTAATTTAGAAAAAAATTATATTTCTATTCTTACCAAACATCAACGTTCAAGTTACATTTGAATATATATGGATTGATGAGTAACATATGATACAATAAAATACAATGTATGGGGTAAATTTATTATACTTTTATTTAAATATTTGATAAGAAAGTGAGCTAAAATATTCATTTCATTATTTGGGAAATAAATGAAATATTAAAAGTTATTACTAAATATTAGTGAACAGCTCAACAAGAGTTGGGTACAAGGGTTGGGTACAATGGAAGAAATTAATTCTTACAATATAATAAACTAAAGTTTGAATTTCAATAGAAAGAAATATTTACATTTAGTATAATATTGTTCTCCCTCACACTGTCTCAGATATGATTAGCTCATAATAAAAAGGATACATGAGAATGAATAATGAGATTAGCGATAATATATATTATATTAGAGAACAGTTAGTTATTAATTATATTCCATAGCCCCAAATATATATAGTAAGAGAAATATAAGCTTACTGGATGAAATGAAATGTAAAATACTTTGTGCAAGTTTCAATACATTTCATTTCATCTTAGGATCTTATTCTAACAAACAAGAAAAACTGACATATATTCATTTTTAGTAGCTTGTTTTATTATTAACCCATCAATCCAAACAAAACCTCGGAATATCTAAGCAGATGAAAGACAACATTACCTTTCGGTTCGGTTCTCCATTTATAAACGCTGGTGAGCTTGTCCTTTTTTTGAGGATACTTAGGTGAGCTCGTCCTTAATTTTAGGGAACAACGCCTCTTCTATATATATACTAGTATTGATTTTCATGATCAGGGTTATATTATAAGGTACAGGCTATATATGTGCACCACTAGCTTTAGCTACGTGTTCGATTCGATCCCTTTTATCTGCACAATTTACTATGATATCAGATTTTCATTGTACCACAGCCACCAAAAGAAGTTATATTAACGCAGGTCAGCCCCAGCTCCAATCTTAGTAGTTAGCTGTATTAATTCCTCGTGGTCGTGGAAGAAGAAAATTTCGCTGGCAATATTTTATGGCACTATAAACATCATGCATCGAAATAAAAGAAAAAGAATGCATTAATATATCGTACGTACCTGCTGCAAGGATCAAAGATGGAAAGAATTAATAGCTAGCAAGGTTAAAAATTAATTAATATGGTTGCTGCCTTGCTGGCTTATAGCTACGATCTTCTTGGATTTCTTCTTTTTTCTTCTGCTAATCATCAAATGTGCAGAGTGCAGAATATATTTAATGGCTGCAGAATGCAGAAACCGTTGGTCCATGGGATACTATTAAATTAAATTCAGAAATGAGAGAAGGCTGTCCAGTGTCCACTGAAAATTATTATGATATGTATGTTTTGACGTTCTTGGGGTTTCCGGAAAAATGGAAGATATTATAACGTGCTCCACTCACCTAGCAACATGATAAATATTTGTTTATTAATATGTTGAAGATAAAGATCAATAGTAATTTGTAAAATGTTTAATTTTCAATTATATTGAATAATTTTGTAAATTTATCTAAGTATTAAAGTACTTGTCAAAGTTTAAAAACAGAAAATATTAAATAAATTAGGAGTATACATTATGTTAAATTTGCCACGTATTTTTTTAGGGTTTAGAAGAGTGGAGGAGACAATAGAATAGAGTTGTCATATTCAATTGTGCCTGAGAATATAATTAATGAAGGAGGCGCTGTGGTCATCATGCAATGATTTTTTGGCGCGGCAGCGTGATACTCCTTGTTTTTTTGGTTCAAAATCGATTCTGCATTCATAAATTGGTTCAAACCCAATTTAGCTATCAAAACCGGTTTAAAAATATTTCTATACTTAAACCGTTTAGAACTGATTCATGAAAATTTGAATTGGTTTAATAAAATTGATATTTAATAAACTTATCCAAAAAAGTGGTTCCATTTGGTTTCATTTTTAAAAAAAATCAAACCACGCACACTTCGTTGAATGGGGGTTTTTTGAAGTGTACTCAACCACCAAATTAGTTACATTGTAGTATTATTCATATTTTCTAAACCATATATTAAGTATGTTTCCAAAAAAAATGTAGACAAAGGTTAATAGCACATAGGATGGGCAGTTTTTTAAGTCCAAATGCGTAAAAAAAAAACAGATTTAGAAAACTAAGCTAAATTGGTTTAAAAACCGTTTTTGCAATTTAAAAATAAGTTTAAACCTTTTTTCTTCAAAATTAGTGTAAAGTGTGGTTTAAAATAGTTCACCCAAAACTAAAGTATTTTAACAAATCATAAAATAATTTAAATTAAAAACTAATTTATAAAACTGGTTCAGTTTAATTTAATTTAGTTTTAAAGAAAATCTGCAGCTAGCCCCTAAGGTGGATTGACCATGGTGGCAATAGCCAATAGGAGCATTGAATTATGACAACATACGGTTTGATTTCTTATTATATGAATAGAGTTATCCTTAACTAATGCTCTTCTCCTTAAAAAGAATAATCTCTTGACTTTCTAACATGAAAATAACTTGCTTTAGAGAAAGAAAGAGAAAAGCATTGAATTTTCAACGAAAACCACTTATGAAGTTACAGTGAGTGATGTGACTTCTCTCCCCTCTTGAATAATTGGTAACACAACAACCCGTTTCCATGCTAGAGATGAGGAAGGGAGCTAGCCGACCGGTCAGTAACAATACAATAATACTGCAGGTACGTTGTGAGACAGGATGGGTTGAAGTTGTCTCCTGAATAAAATCCCAAACTCAGGAAAAAAAATCTAAATGGTATTTTTTTTTTAATTATTTGTCAACAGGATGCATCTTAAAATTTATTTACAAAAATGGTATAGTTTTCATGGGGCGTGTTTAAATACGTCCAACCAAATGGGATGTGTTTCACCAACATGTGACACATGGCAGCTATACTGATGAGATGCTGTGTAGTCGCAAATTTTGGAAGGTCATAACTTTTGATTGGAATGTCCGATTGAGATGAAACCATTGGTCACACGCTCGAAATTGAAGGGAGAAGCCGCTAGCAAGTCTCAAAGGTCAAAATTTTTCCCCAAAAAAGGCCTCTAAGTGCCTCAAAATTCTAATTTAATCTTCGAGGTCCCAAAAAAATTCTTATTTTCTAATTTTTTATCTATTCAATTAGTGAATTGCAAGCTATTCTTTATTTATCTAATTACTTCTCTTAATTTCGAGCGTTTTGACACAAAATAAGTCTCCATTGGACATTGCTATGAAAAATTATGACTGTTCAAAGTTATATGCATAGTCAATTTTATAGTATAATTTTGTTCAATTTTTGAAATTAGTTTTGCAACCACAACGTTTCATTTTTTAATTTGTTAAATGGAAATTTTTTAAAAATCTACACTATAATTTTGGTCAATAAATCAGGTCTTAGTTATAGTCAGTAAGCGGACCCATGTTGATTTTTATGTCCGCAAGTGCGAACATCAAAATTTTGATGCATGCATGATGGTTTGAGGATTTGAGAAGAAGGGTTCATGGGAGTGGTGGTAGTGGGGTTGAACTGCGGTGGAGAGGGTGGTGGTGGTTTTGTGGGTAATGTTTTCTTGGTATATTTATTGACCAAAATTTAACAAATAAAAAAATGAAAACGTTGTCATCGCAAAACTAATTTAAAAATTTGAACAAAATGATATTGTAAAACTGACGATACATATAACTTTTAACCGTCATAATTTTTCGTAGCAATGTCCGATGGAGACGTATTTTATGTCAAAACGCTCGAAATTAAGAGAAGTAATTAGATAAATAAAGAATAGCTTGTAATTCACTAATTAAATAGATAAAAAATTAGAAAACAAGAAATTTTTGGGGGATTTGAAGATTAAATCGCAATTTTGAGACACTTAGAGGCCTCTTTTGGAAAAAAAATTTGGCCAAGGGACTTGCCCAAGGCTTCTTCACTCAATATACGTCCCATTTGGGCGTGTTTAAACACCCCCCATGCATGCGTGTTTGACTGCACTATTTTTGTAAATAAGTTTCAAAATACACCCTATTGATAAATAATTTGGAAAAAAATACCATTTAAGTTCTTTTGCCCCCAAAGTCAATTAATTGTTAGAATTCATTAAACATAATGGCAATGGGTATGTCACGGCCAAAAGTTTTCATATAGGCACTAAACTCACAATAATTTCTTTTACTAATTATGTTATTGATAGGAAATAATTTTACTAAAAACAATAACTAATTTTTTTACTGATCATAGGATTAGTACGAAATAATTTTTATTAGAAATCATAAATCCACCCTAAACTCATAATATGATTTGATCAATGAACAAGGTCATGAAATGCATGAATAACAGGATAAAGGTCTTCAAAGGTGAGTAAGAGCCAGCTCAGCATTGCATGCCTTTGGTGATTAAGTATTTAATTTTAATAGATATGATACGTGATTGAGAATGAGTAGCAAAAACCTGCTAAAGCTTGGGTCAGTAATAGTGTTGATATAGGACATGTTGCCGTGTTTTTCAATGATCATTCATAGAAGAAAAGAGAAATACTACTGGTAAAAGTTAATTTTAATGCACCAGATAAGAATGTGTAGAGTTAGGTATGTATAGTATAGGTTTGTCACCATGCAGCAATGATGGTAGGAGCGCAAAAAGAGTTTAGTATTTGCTTGCACCAAATACATTAGTTTTTCCCTGTTTTATAATTAAAGAGTTAAATAGTATTAAAGCTCATTGATGAGAACCGAAAGTGCTACTGAAACAGAGTTAGACCACTTTTAAGCTAAAGACACACAACTACATAAAGATTTCAACAATTTATAATATAAGGTATAGAAATTATATGAACACTCCTTTATTCTAAAATTTTATTAACATTTATTATTTTTCTTTATCTCATTCTTCTATCTATCGTATTCTATCACTTATTATATATATCTAGATTTAATAATATAAAAAACAATTTCTTAGATTACATTGTCTGTTGCCTGTCAAAACGCATCAGTCATAATTTAAACAAATGATTAAAACAATTTTAATTATTTATGTATAATTATATTTTCATTTTATGTATAATTACTCTTACATTTTCGAAAGGATATGAAGCAGTCACAGATGTAGAATGCAAGAGAAGGTACTCTACGTGAAGGACAATATTTGACAGATGATCCGAAAATTTGGGGCTGTAAATGTAAAGTCTAAATAATAAATTTCTGAATATGTACGGTTGAGTTAAGACTGTCTTTGCGGGGATCGAAAAGGTACTGGTTTAAATTATAGATGGAATCAAATTAACTCTCTCAGAACCAGAAAAGCATCATATACTCCTATATGCTTGAACGCTTGGATTTTTCCTAGATACAATATTAATTAAGAAGCTTCTCCTTCTATTTAAAAGTCTGAGATGATACTACTACAAAAGTGTCTCTCAAAAGACAATTGTATATCTCATATAAAAATGGTTGTACGATTATCTTTATATTGAACGTATTTGAAAGTTATTATTTTCAAAAATGATTATAAAATCACTTTTGTAACACTCATCTTCTAAGATGATTTTTAATAAAATCGTCTTAGAATATGTCCTTCTAAGATGGTTCTGAGTCCAACTGTTTTAGAAATGACTTTTTTTTATCAGAATTGTCTTAGAAATGACTTTTTTTTTAAAAAAATTACAAAAAATTCTTTCTAAGACGATTATTAGAAAAACTGTCTTAGAATGTGGAGATACTAAGATGATTTTTTAAAAAATCATGGTTATTATTGAACGTTAAAAAAAGGAAAAAATGAACCGTTAGTTAGAGTAATGAAAAATATGGGAAAAAAAAACTTTTTCTTTAAGAATATAGTTCTTATACTATAATTAAAGTGATCATTTGTTTATCATATATATAATTGTTCCACTCAGTGTTGCAAAATTCGGTTTGAACTGGCCGCTTGAACTGAAAACTAGTGATTTAATCAATATGAAAATCTTGAGTCTTTATATAAGTCAACTTCACTTCTTTCATTTACTCTTACTTGACGAAGGTAGCGTGCGTGAGGCCCTCATGTCATTACACCCTTAAATATAATGATAAAATAATTAGCGGTGAAGTTTTTTAGATAATCACGAAGTACTGAATAACGAGAAAGAGTATAGGACAAAGTTGACTTAGTTGGACAGTTTAGCAACATTTCTTTTTTTTTTTTTTTTTTTTAACTCCTTGTTTTAACCCTTTTGAACCTTCAACTTAATGTTGCCGTCACGAGTCGTCATTGTTGATTATTTGCTTGCTTTGGAAATTTTCTTTTCTTGAATGATGTTTCACGTACGTCGGCGATCCACTTCTTATTCCCTCTGTCTCGTCACAGTGCTCATGCAGTACTGCAATGAATAAGGGCCAATTATTGTCTGTTGGTCTTCTTTGAGATAAATAATAAGATTATAAGTTATATTTCTTCTCAAGTTTCCCAATAACTCCATGTAGCTTCTTCATTGAAATAAGCATCAAGATATAATCACTAACATCTTGCCATTGCATGGCTTGTCATTACTTGCTTTGATAATCAAGATTGCAGCTTTTATATTAGGGTACATGAACTTTTCTATGCTCCAATTATGTAATAGCCTACGCAAGAAACTACTTCAACCCCACATCTATTTGGACTTTAACATGCATCCATCCAGTCATGTTAAATGTAACATCTTTTTTCCTAATTTTCTTTATTCTCAAAAATTAAATAAATTAGTATTTTATTTTATTATTGCTTGTCAATGTTTTAATTGATAGTTCTAATTATTTTATTTTAACTAACCTAAGATGATTTTATATAATATATATTATTTATTTTAGGTAAATATTGTGAATTTACTTGAATTAAAAATTTGAGTGTGAATTAAAATAAAATTCAAAAAGTTTCAAATATTAAAATTTAAAAACGTTATTTGATAAAAATACACGAATTATTATGTGTATATGAAAATAATTAGTTGAAATTTAAAATTCAATAATTAAGTGAAAGTTAAATTAGTGAAAGTTAGATTAAACTATTTAGTTTGGGTTAGTATTAATTTTAAATTAATTGGGTTGAGTTACACTATAGGGAAATCCAACCAGTGGTAACAGTGAGTGTACAATTTTTAATAGGCCGCTCTTAGTCTTTTGTAGCCCAGCATCTTTTATGGGTTGGACACCACAATAGCCCAATAATGCTAGACATTGGATCATCCATACCCAAGACTCCTTCTCTTGTTAAATCGGTCCATACCCAACTTCGATTCTCACCCATTGGACGCTTTACATAGGAAGGGGTAGACTGATTAAAATAAGGAATTATATTGAATTGATTTTTCTTTTTTTTTTCACTGCGATGTTGATGTGAAATATTTATTGAATTTATTAATGACTAATTTATATTGATGAATCTAGTTGATTACTTATAGTGAAGTTTGTTATCTTAACCACACTTTTTTCATTTATATGACTTTGAACTTGATATATTATTTAAAATTTAAAAGAATCGAACTCAACTCTATTCACTTCAATGATATGGTATTTTAATTTGATTCCATGATTGGATGAAAACAAATAAAAAAAGGTAGTTAAAATTTTTATGAGAATTAGAATGAGAGAAATTTAAGAGGTTTAGGTTGATATTCAATGATAAAAAAAATGCAACAGCAAAAAAACTTTTGATGTTATAATTCTAACGGTTATGTTTTTTGACAGCAAAACAATCAAATTACTGTGCAGTAATCGAAACGCAAAAAACAATTCACGGTTAAAATTTATTGTGCAACGGTATGATGATTGAGAACATTGAAAAATATTTTTTATTAAAAATGTTTTTTATAAGGTATAAGCACTAATGCTTATTTACTTTTTTATTCCCTGACAGTAAGAAACCAAAATGATTGAAATTAAAAAAAGCGAATAAGGGCGAAGGAGAAAAATGGCTAGCGCAACAAATTTATATGAAGAAAACTTTTTTATGCATAATTTGATTAAAAAATACAAACAGTAAGTGCTATGTCACTTACCAGCTAACTAGTAGAAAGAATAACAATTTCTGATCAAACTGATAGCATCTCGCTGCATTGTTTAAAGTTTAAACTCCTGTACCCCATCCCAAAGATAGCAATGCACTAACAATAGTTTTGATTTGGGGACAAAAATGCATGGGTCTAACAATGTACCAACCATGCATGTACATGACTTTGGCAGAATGGCCATGGTATTGCAAGATTCAACTCTACTCTAAGATACACTAATGAAAAATCATAAGTTAAAATGCAAAAAACTGGTCAACTTTAGTCAACTCCGCATTTGTTTCCTTCGGGTACCCTCTTCATCAGCACACTGCATATTAGAGTCTGATCTGCATTTAGCATGAATTATGGGGCCTAACTGTGACATGTCCACGCCTGCTGTTGTTGTTCCCATGGGTGCATTGAGGTATACAGCTCCTCTATACATCCATTCCTCCATTTCATCACTGTAAAACTCATCGAAAGACTCTCCACATAATGCACATGTATTCTGGTCCTCTTCAGCTGGCACTGCAACCTCTTCATGATCTTTCCTTTCTTCATAATCTATAGTTTCTGTTGCCAAAAAATGTGGAACTGATTCTGTTCCCAATGCCTCTGCACCACTAAGCCACAGCTTGACACTCACAAAGCACTTACGAGACGGCTTCTGCTTATGGCTTTTAGACATCCGATTCTTAATCACATGCCTATCCATATGACTACTGTGTTCCTCTTGGCTTCTGAATCGGAGCCCACAAGTTTTGCACTTTAATGTCTAGGGAGATCACCATACAAGGCATTCACTGCAGACTCATGACGAACCTTTAGAATATCTGGATTAAACTCAGTTCCAACAGAATCCTAAAAACAAATACTTAATTAACTCTTGAATGGCACAATCAAATCAACAAAAGACAAAAAGAAATGAACTTATAATAGATATTAATATTAGATACCTGTGCAGGCAGCTTGTTAGCCAATGAGATCATGCCTTGAGACATTAGAGAACTAATTAAACTAGTACATCCAAATCCAATGAAAGGGTTATTTGCAATGCTTTGGACTGGTGAAGGGAATTGTATAACATGTAACGGACTTGAAATGGCTGTACTTATAGAAGCACCATGTGGCTGCAAAGACCTCCCATGACTAAATTGTGAGGGTGTTGGATCCTGAGATGGAAAAAACTGCAGCTGTGGTGCTTGCCCGTGATTTTGCTGGTTGGACGAAATTAGTCCGGCACGCTGATTAGGCAACTGATGTATCTTAGAAATACTTGCATCCTTGTTCTCAACACCGTCAAATGACTGTTCTGGCTTAAGCAGAGATTTATTTACAATAGGGTTACTAGTATGTGTACCTTCAAACTGACTCGTAACACGTTTTTGCAATGGAGTTATTGGATTTAAGGTAGGAGGTCAAGTGACATTCAAATTTGAAGAAGGCCTTATTTCAAAAGATGCAGGTCGAACCTGATATGGGTTTATATCAGTATTTCAAATGTAGTCAATAGGAGGGATCATGAGACTCCTTGCTGACCCCTATTACTAAAGATATGTTGTGGTTAGGAGGGATCATGAGACTCCTTGCTGGCCCCCTAATACTAAAGATATGTTGTGGTGAGTTAGACGCGTGATGGATAATCTTCCAAGCATCATGAGGTTGAGAAGAGCCTAGACTATCATTGATTTGATTTTGGAATCTAGGTACCTGACCCAGTGGTGCACGATGAAACTGCAAATAGAATAAATAAATTTTCAATTCTATTAGCAAGGAATTGGCAAGTCATATTTCCTTT
Organism: Glycine tomentella; assembly: GCA_007407185.1. Taxonomy (NCBI): domain Eukaryota; kingdom Viridiplantae; phylum Streptophyta; class Magnoliopsida; order Fabales; family Fabaceae; genus Glycine; species Glycine tomentella. The sequence goes on from PYAF01003201.1 coordinate 1,545,541, forward strand.
CAAATTACATCAAAATTTTCATGAACAAATATGCCTACTAAAGTTTAAACTGGTAGGTGAAAACACATAAATGGTTTATATTACATACATCTCTAATACACCATCCCTTCCTGTCATCTTGCCCTGACACTGTTGCATTAGCTGCAACAACAGGCCTTTCCCTGGAGAAACCAATAGTTGAAGAAATAAGGTCGGACTCATATCTTCCCAATCAAACTCCTCCTCTTCAGTATTCTGCCATGATGTTGCAACACCTTGTTGTCTATACCATTTATATCCAGCGGTTCAACTAACAAAGGCTTGTTGCTTGAACTTTGTTGGCTTTGGTCACTGCCATATGCATCAATTAAAGCTCTTGGACTTTGATGCCGGTGTCCATTGCTAAGGCTGTGTGTGATTGAAGCTGGAAATCGTTTTCGTTTTCATTGCCATTCACTAACCTCCACTTGTCTACCTAATGCTTTGGCTACTCCATAATCAACAGCAGGATGAGGAGAGTCTCTCTCAAATAACCTGCTAGCAACTGCATATTCCCCCATGGATGCAGACAAAGGCCTATCAAGTCCTGCTACTGCTGGATAAAAATTGATGCGTCTTACCATCTACAAAGCCAAAGTTTGTATTATTAGCATTCACCACCAATCAGTGAGGATAAAACAAATACTGTGTCACAATGCCACTCATTATATCTGTTTCCAAGACTTTTTCTCCAAATAAGGGTTGGAAATTTTCTCTATTGAATGCCAAATATTCAGCAGCAATCACTTCCTAGAATCAATGGATTCATTACTTATACATTACTTACTTCCTTCGCATAAAACATGAGAAGAGAAAAAACTACATGACTATAGAAGGGATAGGAAAAACAAATATCACTAACCAGGAATCCAGGATGACAAATTTCCCAGATGTCAAAATAATTAAGAAATTACAGAGAAAAACAGATAAATTATGTCTGTCTGATATGTTGCCAGCCATACAAATCGATAAACAGAATTTTGCAACCAATCTCTAATTTTCCAATTTATGAAAGAAAAAAATTAATAACACTTTAATGGGGACCATGTGGTCTAAGACAGTCGAATAATTTCTCACAACTTGACAACCCATCAAAATATACGTGTCATAGCTAATCTTAACATCAAAATTCAAGTCTTCGGCAAATACATAGTTTGGAGAATATAATTTAACCAAAATGGGTAAACATTACAGAGAGACAAACAAACATGCAAGAAAGGCACGATGGATACAGAGAGATCCTACCATAAAATAGATATCTGGTAAAGGTTACATTTAGACAATAAACAATTCAATTAGTGAAATATACAACTTTAGGTTATCAGCTAATAAATCGTTTGTAATTGTGTTGGAAGACAGTGTCGCAAAACAGCTTACACTATCCACAGTGGAGCGCTCCAACTGCTGCAAGTATTTCGGATTAACATGTATGCCGTGACTTGGCCCAGGAGATTCATAAATAGGAGCAAGTTTTTCAATTCAAAGTAAATGTTATCTTTCTCTAGCGTATCTAATATTTTGAATTTTGAAATCTATGAATTTTATAATCACAGAAATATGAAAAGATCTTAAAAGATATTGATTTAATCTTTTAATAAATCAAATTGGATTATTTAAGATTTATAAATTTATATTCTTATCTATTAAAACGGTAAAACATACAATTCACAAAAAAAAAAAACTATATAAAAAAATAATGCTTTTTAGATATTGATTTAATCTTTTAACAACTCAAATTGAATTATTCAAGATTTCACAATTGATAGTTTTTTAAAACAATTTGTCCAAGAAAAACCAAGAGGAAAAAAAACCAAACCAAAAACTTGTATTGAATCATTGAGTTATATTTGATCATAAAAGAGAGATATTATTTATAACTTCGAGATAAAGGTGAAAAATGGGCTATTCAATCCAATGAGAGATGTGGCTTATGATGGGTCAAGCCAAAATAAATTTAGATTCAACATGGGTCTTTAAAATGAAACTCAAATCTTATAAAAGTATTGTTATTTCATGCTTTTGGTAGGATTTTGCATGCTAAGCCCATATTAAGTCATGACCAAATCAGGTTAAAAAAGGTATGTGTTTATTTGGATTCAAATTTTCTAGCTCAAATCCTACGTTTTATCGAACGAGTTTGGACTGATCCAAGTAGTCTGACTTATTTTGTCACCTCTACTCAAAGTTATGTTATTTTCACTTATGGAGTGATAAACAAATTTTTGTTTGTCCCCTTCATATTTAAAGATGTTTTCCTTTGTGGTTTCAAATCGGAGTGTAAAACAAAACTTGTTACTTTGTAATACTTTGATTTAGTAGAGAATTCTCATACATGAGAATTGAGGAGTGAATGTAGATCAAATTAGGGATGGCAAAGTGGGTCAGTCCACCTAAAAACGGGTCAGATTGGTCCTACTCACCAAAAAATGGGTCGGTCGGGCTAGTCTACTTTTGCAAAGTGGGCTGAAAATACTAGTCTGTCCCACTTTAAAGTGGGTTAGTGGACCAACGGGTCAATCCACTTAAAAAATATAAAAAATATTTTTTTAAAAAAAAGGTAAAAAAATTATAAAAAAAATTCAAATGTAATTATTTATACTAAAAATTAATAATGTACTAACTTAATCCTATAACAATGATTTTTAATATAAAATACATGTCTAATAGAAGCAAAAGCAAGCAGGGAATACATGTCTAACAATGATTTTCAATTGGCTCTTAAGTCTTAACAAATTCTTAGAAATTTGCTTCACAATGATACAGGCAATCAAAGCATATTTCTACATATAGTATAGTTCATTATTAGGTTCCAAATAGAAATATATTAGGGTTAAGGATTCAAAATCACTCACTTCTTCTTAGTCACTCTCACTTTAAATCACTCATTAATTACCTATTGAATATTTTATTATTTTTTTATTGGTGGGTTACTGGCCCGATGGACTGGTCCGACCCTGACCCACATTTTTTTTGGGCCAAACGGGATCAGACCCGTTTTGTCATCACTAGGTCAAATTGATCAAACAAGTATAAATCTTAATGGACTCTCTTCTATTCCTACTTCTTTTTATGTTTATTGTTTCCTTTATTAATTAGGGTTAAGGATTTGTCCTTTCATTCTGCATTTATTTTCATGAAAATGAATTCTTTCCGATTAAAGGTTGAGCACTAAACATTTTTATTCACTCCTTCTCGAGTTATTAAGTTATTAAAACCACTTAGTTAACGCGTTTCTCTACTTCATGCTTCATGTAATGTAATATACGGGAGCAATTGGATAGACTACACAAAATACTACTTGAACTCAACATATTTTTGGACTTTAACATGCATCCTTCAGACATGTTAATTGTAAGATTCTCTTTTTATATTTTATTTTTTTATTTTAAAAATTATATAAATTTATAATTTTTTTCATTGTTATTTGCTAATATTTTAATTAGTAGTTCTAATAATTATAATTTAACTAAGCTAAATAATTTAATAGGAATTATATTGTTAGTTTAGAAAATTATTATGATGAATTTACATAAAACAAACTTGCCTGTGAATTAAAATAAAATTCCAAAGTTTTCAGATTTTTTTTAAGAGTGAAAAGTTTCAAATACTAAAAGTATTATTTAATAAAAATACTTGAATTATTATGCGTGAATGAAAATAATTAATTGAAAGTAATAATTAAGAGAAAGTTAAATTAAACTATTTAGTTTGGGTTAGCATTAAATTAATTGAGTTGAGTTACACTTTAGGGAAGCAAACAAGTGGTAATAGTGAATATACAATTGTTACTAGTCACACCAGTCCTTTATTTTTGTATGTGAACCAATAAGATATCCTTTGACGAAAGCTAAAGAATAATTTTTTGAAATATTAAGAATCATTTAAAAGATTGATATGTCCCAATAAATATATTTTTATACCCACGAGTCAGAAATCAAATCCATAACCACATGTCTAAGAGACTAGATTATTTATCAACTATACCACATTATGTTGGTTTATCATTTGTGTGGGAAGAAGTTTGATCTCATATGGATGAATAGTTACTAGAATAAATAATATCATTGAAAAATCTATTAAGAATTTCTTTACGCAGTAAGAAAATTAGGAAAAAAATATATAGGATATTACACTCTTTACAAGTTATATCTCTAGTCTTTAAATAAAAAAATGTGCATTTTTAATTATAAGTAATATAAATATAATAATTGTTAATTTTGTTTCGTATTCTTATTTTATCGTGAAATGTATTATTAAAACAGCTACTCTCATTCTTCGTACAACTAGATGCAATTTTTAGAAAAACCTAACATATTCACTTACAGAATTATAAAAAAAAAAAAAAATTAATTAAAATATATAAAAAAAAAAAAAAATAAAAAAAATTAAAAA
>PYAF01003201.1:1562031-1581320 GCA_007407185.1 Glycine tomentella
ATTTTTTACATAATTAATAATTTTTAACTAAATTCTTATTAAATTAAATATTATACTAATAATTAATAATCAACATTTTTTATTAGCCATCAACACCCTGGAAAACTAAAGTTCAATCAAAATATTTGATTTTGAAAAAATAGGAGATCAAATATCTATATTATTTAAAAGAGACCAAAATTATATTTTAGTCCATTTAAATTTTTTGATAACTTTTAACTAATAATAAAAATATATTTAAAAAATATTAATGTCAAGTATAAAAAATGCGGTGATATTATTATTATTATTAGCATAAAAAATATATTTCGTATCTGAATTTGTAAGTTACTTATACATATAATTAAGTGTAATTTGTTTTGAAAGATATAATTGTAGTCAGAAATTAAAATAAAATATTATAATAATTGAGGATAAAACGTCCAAAAAAATATGAAACCAAATAGGATTATTCCTTTCTAATAGTGATAAATAATAGTTATTTATAGATTATAGTAATTATAGATGTAGGGTGAATATAAACAATCCTTCTGCAAACGAACTGTTGCTATATGCATTTGTCGTTTACATTCGTGGGACGTAAACGACATTGTTTTTAAGCGAGGTATAAATATAATAACAGTATGTTATGTTGTGTCCCAAATCCCAAGCAAAGAGTGAACTTCGGAGGGAGAAGACCTGAAGCAAACTTCTTCTACTTGCGTAACAAGCACTCAACCACGGTATCGGCTCGCTTCATTTTTTATATATAAAAAAAATTGCTTTATTTTTTTTTATTCTTCATGTTCAATGTTCATTTTCTGTCTAATAATATTTTAAATTGGTGAAGATAATTTTGAGTTGTGCGGAGGTGAACGTCGTTTGACAGCGTTATAGCACTAAAAAAGTTTACTAAGTTTGGAAAGATTGGCATGTAGTAAGATAAGCTTTACCCTCTTTTAATTTGGGGGGTTTATATCCACTAAAAAGTTTTATGTTGTTCATATTCATGTTGGGGTTTTGCATCCACAAGGGTTTTGCTTGATGAAATCCTAATGTGAAATGTTAGTTTGTTGAATAGGGGTTAGGATTTGAAGTTGAGACATTTACGTTGAATCATTAGGTTGAGATACTAGTTAATGTGATTTTAAGTAAATGTTTACATGCTTGGTTTTACATTGAGGAACTGATTGTGTTTATAATTGATTTTGAGTTTAAGTAACTTTAGGTAGCTTTTGTGTTGGATCAAAAAGTTTATACTGAGTTTTACTATTAACATGCTTTTAGCATCCAAATATAAGATACTTCACTTTAAAATCAATTTTGCAAACACTTATCTGAACACACACTTAGACATCTGAGTAGATGAAGAATTATGGGTATTTCAAGGAATAGTGAAAAGAATTTGGTTCCAATTTTGATCATCTGATTTAGTCCTGTCCTATTTTGGTGAAACAGAAGAAAAAAAAATGAAAAAGAAGAAAATATTGGAATTTGTGGCATTTTGTAACCTATGATGATGCATTTGTACATTAGGAAAACATAAAATGATAGAAGAAGGCTTGTCAACATGCAAGGTCAAATTTCAGAAGTTGAATAATAAAGTTAATGTGGATGGACACAAGGATTGGATAGGCAATTTACCTAACGAAATCATTCAACACATTTTAAGTTTACTTCCAACAAAAGATGCTGTTAGAACAAGTGTATTGTCTAGAAGGTGGCATTCCCAATGGATGTTTGTCAGAAATCTTGACTTCACAGAATTTCCACCAAATATGAACCAGAAGAGGTCACTCTTCATGGATTTTGTGGATAGAGTTATTGCACTCCGTAAACCATTGGATCTCAACCTTTTTGCATTGGTTTGTGAAGTATTTACTGATGCATCCCGCATCAATTCATGGGTATGTGCTGCAGTAAAGCACAATGTTCAGCACTTGCTTCTTGTACTAGATCAGATTCATCTAGAGCCTCTTGAATTGCCTCATTGCCTATTTACATGTGATACACTCAGGAAGGCCTTTATAGTGGCAGACATTTTGCTCAACCTTCCATCTTCCATTCACTTTTCGAAGTTGAAGTTGTTGACTCTTCAGTATGTTGTTTTTCCTGGCTATGAGTCCACTCAACGACTATTTTCTGGCTTGCCTGTCCTGGAGGAGCTAACTTTGGATAGCTGCTGCTGGTTGAATGTTGAAATTGTTACCATAGCTCTTCCCATGCTTAAGAAATTGGATATAAAAGAAAATTTAGCAGACCGTGATAATTGTCAGTTCTTTATTATTGCAGAAAACCTCAACTCCTTTTATTACATTGGTACACTCAGAAACGACTATTGGATGTACACTGTATCCCTCAATTGGGGATTAATGGGCTTGTGCAGCACTGATGACATTGGAGAGAGTAGCAGACTAAGAGAAGTTGCTGAAAGAGCTAGTAGGCTTCTTAGAGGGATCTCTTGTGCAAAAGAACTATTGCTAACTCCTTATGCGTTTGAGGTATGCAACTTGTTATTAGGTGGAAATTGGCGCTACTTTTGTTTAAAATGTTGATTAATTTTGCTTATGTCTCTCTGATGGAAGGTTGCCATTTTGTTAGGTTCTCACATATTCTGAATATTTATGTGCCTGCATGCCTGTATTATACAAAGTGAAATATCTTGGATTTCTTTCACCGGGAATGGCGATAAATTTTGGTTGTAGAACACTGGCAAAGTTCCTTGAGAAATTACCGTGTGTTGAATTACTCGTTTTCCAATCAGTAACTTTCCTGTAACCTTGAGTGTTTTTGGTTTATGTAAAATCTATGTATAATATGAAATACAATTAGCTAATTGATTCTGATTTCTGAAATGCAGGGCGTCTGTTTGTCTGGGAATCATGAAGAAGGAAGTTGGATACTGGATCCCATACCTTCTTGTTTCTCAAGATATCTCAAGTTGATTAGGATTAGTCAATTCTGTGGAACAGATGGGGAACTGCAAGTAGTGAAGAGTTTGCTTAAACATGCTGAAATTTTACTACAAATGGATATAATATGTCATCATGAGAAATTTTCTGGCGCTTTGGCAAGGGAAAGGGATGTTCTTGAAAAATTACAAATGCTTCCTAGAGCCTCCAATTACTGCACAATCAGTATTTCTTGAACTATTGTATGGTGGTCCTTAAGGAAAATGAGTTTTACGGCAGAAGAGATTTACCCTACCATTTAATGTTTTTTGTGGATTTAGACTTCAGTCGCTGAAAGGAGATGGAAGGTATACAAAGTAGGTTGTTGCAACCCGAAAGATATTAAGCTAGGTTCATTACTTCTTAGTAAGTCCGCTATAGATTTCTGCAAGCATTTACTTCTATTGTAATTTTGGATCAATTATATTTGATCTGTCTATTCAGCCTTGCATATAATAGTGTGAAAATCGTGCCTTGTTGATAAGGTATTTTTTTTTTTGTTGGCTAGGAGATCTTTTGTATGGATCCTCACTGGAAATTTCTAGTTAGAGATACATACATAGAATAGATGACTGATACACATTTCTTTCGAAACATCGGTTTCATTTGTTGAATATAAAAAAATTAAGGCAAGTGAGATCATACACAATTACTTTTTTTTTGCTTTTTATGTTTTGTGTGCCTGTATATTAAAAATGCATCTCAAAATTATAGTCTATTAAGAAACGCTTTTCTTTCGTAGCATAGCAATAGTACCGTTCTTTTTTAAAATATTTGACAGGAAATCATAATATATTGTTTTTTCAGTTTTTTCTTGCTGAAATAATTGTTTTTTCTCTCTGTAAAACATTAGGTTGAATCTCTAATTATATGATAAAATTTCCAATAAAATATATTATAATACAAGTGCATTTATAATCGGTGATTTATTTATTTTTACTTTTGTTAATATTATTATATACATACAGGGCCGAATTAATGCAGGATGTAAAAAAGGAGAGAATTTCGTCAAATAAAAAGGCGAGAATTAAGGATGTAAAAAGTGGGTGTGAGTTTATTACTAATAACTATTCCTATTAGTAAGTTATTGGAAAGTTAGAAGATGACAATGATTCATTACGTGTGGGAGGTTACTACATTCCGTATGTATATTAAAATAGTGCATAGAAGATGACCCGCCATCATAATATCATAATATCCAGTCCAATTTATTCGGTGCACCAAATTGGTTTAAGACAGACGTTTTTACTTTTTACGTATAAATACACTTTTTTTTTTTTTTTTTTACTTTGGAGACAATCATCACCATGTCATGTATGATAAGGCAGACTAATTCCACAATAACAATAAATTGAAGGAAATATAAAATTACTGCGATTAACGTCCCATAGGAGAATTTCTTACAATTAAAGTATATACAATATGACAAACATGGCATGTAGCCATGCAAGCGAAAAAAAAAAGAGACACAAATTTGAATCTGATACTGAAACACGAGCAACCATTTTCCATTACCGTTGCGATGTCTTCCTCAGTGTTTGTTAGTGTGCTATCTATTAACTTATGCTTTGAAGAAACAATAAAGAACCCTGCACAAGGAAACTTGCGTCTGCACTTTGCACCCCTCTCATATAGGATCCAAAAGTGGCAACTCTTTTTGCTATAGGAGGAGTCTTCAATCTTCATCTACATCAATTCTAGCTATACCGTTCCGTCTGCTACTACTCAACTGCAAAGGATGGTGCTGCCCAAGTTCTCTCTGTGCTTCTGGCTTCTCCTTTCTTCACTTGTGATTCTCTTAATAAATTATCCAGTTAAATGTGACGATGGTGCGTACATGCTCTCTCTTGAATCAGCTAATGTTCATTATCACTTGATATTATTATTATACAGCAATAATTGTGTATGAATACTTTTCTTAATGATTTCCTTAGTACACTAACGTAACTCTACCACTCGGAAGTTTTTTATTTTCTGGGTACACTTGGTTTTGATCAATTGTGTTTTGAGTGGTGTCTTTTTTGTGTTTCTCAATGGCCTAAGCGAGCTAGATCTGATTAGGAGACAGATTGATCTGGGATTTCTATGTCTAAATGGGAGCCTAAAGATTGTTTGTAGCGGATCGCAATGTTATCATTTGCTAATCATTTGCTTGAGTGCTGAACTAGATTTTATCTCGCTCCACGTGTATCGGAGCTAACGTTTGATAAATATGTTAAAACGGAATATAATAGTATGATATATGCAATTTGTTTTGCATGCACCACAAACAAATATCATGCATGTCCAAGTAAAAGTAAGAGACGTGATGGGTAGAATTAATTTTAAAATCTCTCGTGTCATTTTTTTTTCTGGCACACGTGCACATTCACTAGCATATGCATACTTATTGCAGTTGACATGTTGAGACTGCACTCTCACCTTAACATTCTCCTGCAGATGAGGAAGACAATCTTTATCAGGGTATCAACAAGTATCGAACATCGTTAAACTTGAAAGCTCTAACAAGGAATGATAATGCAGATTGCCTTGCCGAAAAACTAGCTGATCAATTCAAGAAACAACCCTGCACAAATACCACAGGTGCTAACACTGTACCTGGCACAGAACCTCAGTTTTCCAACTATCCAGACCTTTTATCCAAGTGTGACTTGGCTATTTCCAACACAAGGGATGGAAATGTAATGCCTGCTTGTGTTCCTGGCCTGGTTCCAAGTCTTGTCCTTGCTAATTTCACCAAATCTCTCTACTCTGATAGTCTCAACGACACAAAGTATACAGGAATTGGTATTGGTTCAGAAGATAACTGGATTGTTGTGGTCTTGACCACTAACACTCCTTCAGGAACCTTTGCTCCCTATAGTTCTAATGGTGTCAATTTGATTTCTAAATCTGGATTGATTTACTGCTCAGTGCTCTTCTTAGTTGGCTACATTTTCCTGTTATGAAACAAGGAGGGTGGCTGTTGGAATGTTTCATAGTTACAATTTTGTTACCAATCAAATGTATGGCTTTTTTCAGGGTGAGCTTAACGAAGACATCTGATTTTCTAGTAGGAAATTGAGAGGTCCTTGTGTAACTGTTGTTTTGGTATTGTAATTCTATAGAAAGCAAGGGACAAATAGAAGACAGAAAGCATTATTTCTAAAGGATTGTTATCTTATTGTTGTCATTATTATCAATAATATCATTTTTGAGCTTGGAAACTTTGCATTTACCAAATGATACAAATCACAAGTACAATTGGAGGTGCATAACATGGTGCTAACTGATAACAGAAAACAGAGAAATGGGTTAACAATTATACTTTAAGGCTAAGGTCTTCTGAGAGAAAAGCATATTATATGAGACAGACTCCATTGATCTGAATTTTCATTTTTTTAATTCCTTCTTCAGAAACAAAATCTAAATTGCCAGCAACACTCACTTCTTGCATCTGCCATTATTTTGCTCCATAGCAGACAAAACCAACTTTAGCACATTCTTTGGTGAACTTTATTTTTTAAGAATATATACTCATTACACATTCAAACTGCCTTCAATTTGGGGGAATTCACAGACAAGTATCTTCCAATCACAAGCATTAGAATCCATGTAGACTTTGCAATCTTCTCCTTCACCATCAGAAGTAACGCAGAGCTGAGAACAGTTTTCAATATCTGTGCCTGCAATCCTTTGAAAAATCCCAATATACCTTCTCTTTTCCAAATAGTATAGAGTGCTCCAGAGATTGTCCTCTGCGCCTTCCTCTCAGCTTCTGTACTCTTATCATCTTCTGATTCAGCAGCCTGAATCATGACCTTACACCTATTCACAATTCAAAACAACTTTGATCAGCAAGTCCACAACATAGCATAAACAAAGAAAATGCAAATGTATCACATTAGTTAATTCTCTCAAGATACAGATAGAAACTGGTTCAGATTAAGCACACCAAGGAAGTACTGTTATTGATGAAAGAATGCACAAATTCCTTAGATATTCGAGATATCTCAGATTCTCCCTAGCCACAATACTATTACTAACTCACCAATTGAGTAACTCCTCTCAGCCCCACTTCTATTTATGGACAACATGCCTTATTTCTTCAACCAGCTATCCTAGTTAACTAAATGATGTAACTAGCAAACTAACTAATGGATATCTATCAGATACATCTCAAGAAACAGTAGACCTGAAAAAATAAAAAGGTTTATTCTTCTTCATTTGCATGATATTCACCAGAATCAGTAATGCAAGTAAGAAATTCTGGGGGAAACAAAATTAAATTGATCATCCACCTGATAGCTGGGTATGTCAAGATGGTTGCTGCACATTTTGAAACTGCACCAAGCATGAAAGCATAAAATGCAGAAAGTGCTTCCGGGGATGACTTTGTACCTATTCTGTTGCTTATCTTGCCCTTTAATATTCTCTGTTTCAGCTGATCGTATGCAGTATACTGTTGGGGGAAAAATCCTTGTCTGAGTTTGGTAATCTTCTACTGAAACCTATTCCTCTCTGGGTTTCATTTGTATAAATATATTCTAAAAGTGATACCTGAATAGATGGATTTGTTGTTAAAAAAATGGAAATGCCAAGTCCGTCATATGCTTCACTCCATGTACCCTCTGAAAGGGTCTTCCAGAGTCCCTTGGATTTTCCAAATTCACTTGTCTGCATCCTTGAGGATGCTGTATCTAAGGGCTGTAAAGTACAAGAATAAGAACAAATTACAGAAGATTGCATGCCTAACAACAAGGAAAGGTTGTGTCTGGACATTACATTGAATTAATCAGGGATCAGTTTTTTTTTTTTTTGCAAATATTATTACATAACAATTTACTTGAGAGAACACACTGTATTAGTTTATCATATTATTTTTTCAACGGATAAGGTTCTTGCTACGACTTGAACCAAGAAACCTACCCGAATCCCCACCACAACCAACACAACTGCTAAGTTTAGGAGACTCTTTGTTGATCACATAATAGAAATGCCAAATATTGACCTTAGCTATCCTTGTTACGTGCACAGAATGATAATTACCCTCAGAAAAAAAAAAAACTCAATTTTATGCTAAATTAAGAAAGCTCAATCAGTTGGAATATTAAAGAAAAGCACATCACATCTAAGTAACTAACAATATTTTTTTCTCCAAAACACAAGTACAATTATGCTTGCCTGTGTTATTACTATTGTACAGACCCCAGCAGCAGAGGCAACAATCAAATTTGCTGTTGTTCCAATGGACTTGTTTCCAGTTTTTTTCAAATACATCTTCCTAAAGTAGCTGTATCCATAGAAATAAATGAACGATGAAATGAAGGACTGGACGTTTTTAGTCCCAAGGCCTTGGTACAATGAAAGCACCTGACGAGTAGAAATTGCTTCCCATAATACATCAGAAATCCTCCTACACAAGACAGAGCAGCAAAATCAAATAGGCACAACTCACTATAAACTTCCTACTTTCTAGTTTATCTTGCCACGATAGAAAACAGCAAGATAAAACCAAACAAACACTTGCAATTTTGGCAATTGGGAAGTTATTATTATCATTTGGCTTTCACTATTGAACCAGATCTTCTAGTGTAGTGAAGAAATGACCAACTTTACATGGCGTACCCAATTTCCAGTTTTGTTGGCTTCATTTTTACCAAATAAAAGGGCTCTATAAACCAAACACACCCATAAACCTAATTTGTTTAATTTTGGGTTATGATCACAGATAACAAATACACTTCTAAATAATGTCACTTACTGTCTGACAATAATAAATAACAAGCTAGCTTATACGGAAAATGGACAAAAATATCAAGTCATGCTACTATAATCATCACTTGCACATGACAACCCAACCCATGAACTTCAACAAGTACATAGATGATAACATAATTAAGTTGGACCCCAAAAAGTTAAAATGGGTGAGGAATGGAACTTGTATTTGCGCTGATGGTGAGCTTGAACTTCAGCTTGATATTTGGTCTTGCAAGTATCAAGCGGGTACAAGACGGTGGTACTAACAAGTGATCCAATGGCACCAGAAGTGGCTTCGGATAATGATTCCAGATCAAGTTGCATCTTCTTTTCTCGGCAATTCCAAACGAACGAACGAACACAAGGTGAATAGAGTAACAAGACGCAAACTTTAGGCTTGTTGGACAAAAGGGTATTGAGATTTGAAGGATATAAATAAAACAAAAGCCGCTTATCTTTACTCTTTATGAGCTTCCAAGACACCCATGGATTGAATAAGGAAGGGTATAAGTTAAAGGACAGAAATTGGGTAACGATTGGGCTGAATTGGGTGCCAATGTTGAGCTTCAAGTCTTCAACCTTCAACTTGACTTGGGAATTGAAACGTATGGGGATTTCTCGTTGCTTTGCTTCTGTCACTGTCAGTTTATAGAGTACCGCTAATGAGGAAAAGGGTAGGCAACTATCAAACAAAAATAGGTTCTTGCCCAGTTTACATGATATTTATTTAGATAAAATCAATTTAACTTATTTATAAAAAAAATTATATAACTTTCTGTATTAAATTAAAATTAATTTATTTTTGACTTAAAACTATTTTTTTGAAGAAAATAAACAAAATAGTTTCTATAAAACTTGAAGTGTATGATTTTTTTAATAAATTTCTCTATAAACATTTATAAGAGAAAAAAACACGGCAAAAAGTATTTTTTTTTCTAGTAAGTTAAAATTGATTATAGAGACTTTCTCATTTTAATTTATGTATTACTAATTTCAAATAAAAAATTGTCCAATTACCAAAGAAAAATTGATATAGATAAAAATATCCTAAATCTTTTATTGTAACCTGAACTCCAACTCTTTTGACCAAATTTCTTACTCCCTCTATTTCTCTTCATTATACCGTGAATGACTTGATTATTTAATATCTCCTAACTGAAACTTATGTATAATATAGTTTTCATTGTGTGTATTAAATCAATTTCATAACTACCAACATTATTTTAGTTGGAGCATAATTATATTCGTATTTTTTTAACGATGTGTTTGGGGTGTTTTTATAGTTGTAGTCTTCAAAAGTTTCACAAATTATAATAGTTTTTTAGTTTTAAAAATTAGTTTTTATTTTTTTCTTCTTCTAAATTTTAGTTTCAAAATAAACTTATTTTGAAAGTTTATTTCTTTTTTCAATGTTTTCACAATGTATTATTTTATTTCTTTTTTCAATTTTCTGTTATAAATGTTAGTATTTTGTTAATTTTTAACTTTTAAAATGATTTAATGTTATTTTTGGTCTATTATTTTTGACAATTGTTTTGCTTTAGTATATTATGTTTTACAATTTTTTTTCCTTTATGTTTTTAAAATGTATAATTTTTGTTCTTTTTAAAATTTTTCATTAGAAACATTAGAGTTTGCTAGTGTTTTAAATTTTAAAATAGTTAAACTAGCATAGTAGTGGCTGAAAATCACCACTATCTATTTTCATTTAAAAAATTAAAAATCTCTAAGTAAATTAAGAAAATATGGATTTGAAACTACGAGTAATAACAACATCCACTCTTATATTATTATTATTGTTATTCTCTTTATTCAATTTAATCACTTAACAACGATAATAATTTCATTCATCAATTATTTTCAATCACAGTTGGTAAGGACCCTTCTCCTTTTGCTGTTTCGTCTCTCGTTACCAACCCAAAAAGACAATTGTCCTACCCTTGTTTCGGTCTTCGCTACAATCTTTCCACGCAGCCTGAATTGTTGCCTCATCTGACGACAACTACCGTCTCATTGTTATCGACAACAATAATGCGTTAATGAAGACGAAGGAAAAAAAAAAAAAAGCCCTATCGTGGATGAGGTTTGGCTAGTCAGACCAGTTAGAATCATCTTCCAATGACACAAAACCTTCGGCCTCTCTTTACGTTGCTTTTCTTCACCTAGCTTGGTTATAGATGTTGGATGAAAAATCCTCTATTTGTTCGGCCCAACCGTACGACACAGTGGAAGTCTTGCTCGCAAACCTCATAAAGAGTTACATTGTGACTTCCTCATTTAGATATAGGTTAATTGCTAAGTTAAAGTCATGTTTTTGTCTTTTGTTGAAGACAACTCTTGCTCAGATTTTCTTTGTTTATGTTTCCAATAAAGATTTTGATTTTCTGGTGAGGAGCATACATTTTTTTGGTGGTTACCGTGATATTATATGTTAATGTCATTCGACATGTGTAATGCTGCATTTTTTACCTTTGCAGAGATTGGAGGAGATAATTATTTTTTTAGTTGTTTAATTTTTTTTTAAAAGAAATAAAATAAAGATATTAGCGATTTTTAGTCGTTATTATGTAAACTTAATTATTTCAAAAGACTTAATGTCATTTTTTATCTATTATATTTTGTAATAGTTTCACTTTGATACATTAAATTTTAAAAGTTTCATTATGCTTTTTTATGTTTTAGAAATATATTATTTTAATCCTTTTTTAAATTTAAAAGTTAACAAAACACTAATATTTTTAATGAAATAAAAAAAGATCAAAATGATATGTTTCAAAAAAATAAAATATCATAATTAAATTTTTAAAACTTAATATACGAAAATAAAATAATTATGAAATATATAAACAAAAAAAATTAGCTTAAGGAGAAAAAAAATACTACCATACTTTTTAACAAATAAAATGAAATGAAACTTTACAATTGTGGGTCATAAAAAGCATTGAAATTACGGACTAACCATTTATGTAATGTGATGTGGCCATTCAAAACAAAAGTCAAAAGAAGATAACCGTTAGGGATACAGTGTCCCGCGAGCGAACGTCATTTGAAAAACTCATCATCTCCTTCCTTCAAATTCTGCATTCCACACTCACATTAACAACATCCCCCTCACCAAACCATAGCCACAATCATGCAAGACTTTTTGGGCTCCCTTCGCCGCTCCTTGGTTTTCCGCCCCGGAGGTGACGATTCACCTTTTGCCGGAATCGCCAACAAGCTCGGCTCCGCCATTCGCAAATCGCGAATCGCCCTCGAACCTCCTCCTCCGATACGGTGGCGCAAGGGCGAGTTGATCGGTTCCGGCGGCTTCGGTCACGTCTACATGGGAATGAACATCGACTCCGGCGAGCTTATTGCCATCAAACAGGTCCATTTCTATTTCTATTTCCATTTCATCCCTTTAATTCTCTTCGATTGCATTATAATTGTTTGATTTCTGGTTTTCTGTTAGGTTTTAATTGCACCTGGTAGCGCATTCAAGGAGAATACACAGGTAAAAACGTGGTTTCGCTTCTACGTGATTAATTTTAGTACTATTATTGTGCTATAGCCTTGCATTGTTTAGCTTCGTGGAAGTGATATTAGTGTCCAGTTCATTGTGTGGAGTAAGTGATAATGCTATTTGCGTATCACTTTCCATCCTATGTGTTATGTGTAAAACAATATTACTCTTGTGTTGTGTAAGCTGGTTGATGTACTTCAACGTGATGATTGACGATGTGGAAAAAATCTCTTTCTGCCTCGTTGAGTTAGGCTAATATTCGGGAGCTCGAAGAAGAAATCAAGCTTCTCAAGAATCTTAAGCATCCAAATATTGTTGTGAGTATGCGAGTCAGAGTATTTTAATTGTTTGGTGTTTAATGATATAGTAAGTCATTTTCCCCGTGTTTACTTTGTTATTTATTTTTCATAGAGATACCTGGGAACCGCTAGAGAGGAGGACTCCTTAAATATTCTGCTGGAGTTTGTACCTGGTGGATCTATCTCATCGCTCTTGGGGAAATTTGGATCCTTCCCTGAATCAGTAAGTGGTTGTTTCGTGTATTTCTTTATGAAGTACAGAGACTTAACACGTTTTGATTCTTTTGTTGCTCAATGTTCATTTTCTTTATCAGGTTATAAAAATGTATACAAAACAGCTTTTACTGGGCCTTGAATATCTTCACAATAACGGGATTATTCACAGGGATATTAAGGTATTGTGCTTTTACTTTTACTTTTATAAGATTTTCTGCCTTGGTGTTAGTCTCTCTATCATGTTGATCAATGTTTTGCTGGATACAGGGTGCCAACATTCTAGTAGATAACAAAGGGTGCATTAAACTCGTAGACTTTGGTGCATCCAAGAAAGTTGTTGAACTGGTATGATTGATGTTATTAGTTCATTATGATCTTACAAGCTTTTTGTGTAACTTGTTTTGTGCCATGACATCCGAATTTTGTGGATTTATATAGGCTACCATCAACGGTGCAAAGTCAATGAAGGGTACACCACATTGGATGTCTCCTGAAGTTATTTTACAGACAGGACATACAATGTAAGTATGTGGCTAACACTAATAAAAATTGATCATAATGGCACAATCAAGTATTTTTGAAGGTTTATTTGTCACAATAAATGTGTCTATAAAAATATTTTTGTATGATATGGAGAGAAAGGAAAGATTTATCTGTTGTGACAGGGTTCTCATATTGTATTCATATTCATATTGAGGTGCACTGTTATGTCACAACAATTACAAACTTTAATTCATTTATCAGGAAACTAGAAAGGTTATCATTTTTTTAAGAGATAAGCTTGTCATTTTTTACTTCATTGAATATTTGCTGAAACCTGTATAGTCCTCCTTGTTAAGCCACAAATATATTTTCAAAAGTTAGTCTATTATGGATTTATTTTCCTGGTTAGGTACAATCAATAATGTGTGGACCACATTTGGCTTCCTTTTTCTTATTAACATAACACATGAAAGATTTTCATTTATAGGCCTACCAGAAACATCAAAATAATTTACAGATCATATGTAATAAAAACTACGTACCGCATTGCCCGGAGACTTCACGCTATGCGCAGGTAAGGGGGACAGATCATATGTAATAATAATAGAAAAAACTACGTACCCATTGCCCGGAGGCTCCACGCTATGCAACAGAGGTTGTTTCTGGATATGTATGCAGCCTTATCCTTGCATATGCACAAAGGCTGTTTCTGGATTCGAACCCATGACCAACAAGTCACCAAGACACAACTTTACCGCATATGCAACAAATCATATGTAATAATTGAACAATAAAATAAAAGATATACGAGTGATATTTAAGTGACCTTTATTTACATATTCAAATTAAAGTTAATAGGATAACATAATTTAGGATGAACAACAAAGGCATGTGCTATATTAAGTAGCCACATTGTTACACCTACCTTTTTTTTTCATATTAATAAGACATTCATTTATTAATTTCTAATTATCTTAACTGATATTTCACATTACTTCTTCCTTTGAGATTTGCTATACTCTGATGTCCAACGGAATATTTCCTGTTCCAGAAGGTTGATACAGCCATACAAACCTTAGCTTGCTTCTTAATGTTCCATTCACTCTTCATTATGAACATTCAACTCCACTACCCACCTCTAATCACCACATAACCTATTCAAGGATCTGCGCTCTGGATTAAGCTTCTATATGTAATGGTTTGAGTTTTTTAAAATTGTTTGACTCATGAAGTATTGTTTAGAAGTTTTTTTTTTTATTTTTTTTCATTTTGTTGGAAATGAATTTGAGAAAAAAATCATTTGAGTTTTAAACTAAGAGAGTCAATTATGTCTTTATTACTTTAAGATGCATGTAAATTTCAGCCATTGCCAAGGAATTCAAAAGGTCCAGTGAAAACCTGGTAAACAGATAAGATTCAACTAGGATGCCTATTTAAGCTGGTTTAAATTATGTCATTATGTGAGTTTCATTAAGCTTGTTTAAATTATGGAAAAATCTGAACTAAGAAACAAAAGAAATAATGTTTGATGATTTGTCATAAACTTGAGAATGAGCCTATTTTCTTCATCTCAGTCATTAGATTTGATTAGAGATATAAGCCATTCTTGGGACAGAATCTAACTCGTGATTTTTTAGCTCCACTGATATATGGAGTGTTGCATGCACTGTGATAGAGATGGCCACAGGAAAGCCTCCATGGAGTAAACAGTATCCCCAGGAGGTACATGAAAGCCTCACCTAACATAGTAATCTAATTTTATTATTGACTTTCATCAGTTGATATCTGTGTGTGTGAGCGCATGAGCATGTAATTGGTTCTTGGGCATGTTTTCAGTTTCACTTAAACTTCTCTTTTCTTAGGTTTCAGCTCTTTTCTATATCGGGACAACTAAATCTCATCCACCCATACCTGAGCATCTGTCTGCTGAGGCAAAGGACTTTTTGCTGAAATGCTTCCACAAGTAAATACATATAATGCTTTTATCATTTCTTTACAATGACTATTTTATTCTGATTTCTGACTACATTTGTTTTGAAAAAGGCCAGTGATACAGTACTTTAGGTTGAGACTTGAGAGTGTTAATGAATGAGATAATTTGAGTTTTAATCACTATGCATCAATTTATGGTGACAGGGAACCAAATTTAAGGCCTTCTGCATCAGAATTGTTACAGGTATTTTGCAAATTCCCTCCCTCTTTTCCCACCCTATACGATATTCAATTATGATCCCATACTAACAAGATTTGTAACTGAGACTCTGAGAGAGAACTTGTGAACTCAGAGAGAAAATAAAGCTCTCCTGATTTCGGTAAAAAAATGAACTGAATGAGTGACTACATATAGTTCTAGTTCAATATCTATCAAGCCACCAATAACTGAAGTTAACTGAAAGGAAGAACAATTATAACTTAGTTAAGCTAACAACTAACTAACTGTCCCCTCAAGTTGGAAGGTAAAGGTTCAGAATTCCCAACTTGCATATGAGTTCATGAAATCAGGCACTAGGGAGGGCTTTTGTGAGGACGTCTGCTAGCTGTTGTTGAGAAGGTAAATTGACAAGATTCAGAAATCCAGAAATGATATGGTGCTTGATAAAATGACAATCAATTTCTATGTGTTTGGTTCTTTTGTTGGCAGTGGGATTAGAGGCAAGCTGTATTGCAGATTTATTCTCTCATAACACCATAATGGATGGTATGGAAATCTCAAATTAACACCGTGGTTGTTAATCCAAAGTAGCTCACTGGTAAGCATGCAAGAGACCTGTACTCAGCCTCTGCAGAAGATTGGGCACTGTGGCCTGCTTCTTTGATTTCCAAGAAATTAAGGAACCTCCCAGGAACACACAGAACCATGTGGTCGACTTCCTTGTCACTTGGAAGCTACCCCAATCAGCATGTACATATAAGCAGTGAGCTTGGTGGCGGACTGAGAAGGAAATAGAATGCATTGACCAGGAGAGGCTGTAAGATACTGTGAAATATGAAGCAGTGCTTGCAAATGTGCTGTTTGAGATGCTGACATAAACTGGCTAAGTTTGTTCACAGCAAAGATGATATCTGGCGTTAGGACTGTCAACTGTGAGATACAATAGTTGATTAAGTGGCCTGCCTGTGCACCCCCTTGCGTTTAAGGTTGGGATCCATGGGTAGGCTTTCAGGCTAGCAGATGTAAAACCAGTTTCTTCTAGTAGTTGAATGGTGCATTTTTGTTGGCAATTTCTAAACCATGGAAGAATTTGAGATCACCCAAAATCTTCCACTTAAAAGTGTTTTGGAGCATGGTGTGGTTTGGGAGATTAGTAAAGCATTGGGGCTGGCAATGATAATGCCATCTACATATAGTAGAATTACTATGTTCTAACCTGATCCTGTAGTGGATGAGTGATCTGCACTAGATTGAATGAAACCTGAGCTGACCATGGCATGGGAGAACTTTTGGAACCATTGTTTCAATGCTTGTTGGAGACCATAAACAAATTTGTTGAGCTTGCAAGCTAGGTTCTCCCCCCCTTAGTATGCTACCCAAGAGGGAGTTCCATATGCACCTCTTCAAAGAGAACACCATTTAGAAACGCATTGATGATGTCCAGTTGCAATATGGATCAATTTTTCTGAGCTGCAATGGAGAGTGAAATTCTGGCAGTGGTTAACTCACTGGTGAGAAGATTTTCAAAAAGTCCAATACATGCTTGCTTTGTGGAGCCTTTAGCTACTAAATGGGCCTTATGCCTATCAATACTTCCTTCTATCTGCCTTAAACTTAGTCTTGAGTATCCATTGATAACCTATTTTCTCCTTCATATGCTCTAAATACCATATCAAGGTTTGTAATCAAGAGAAAACTCATGAACTCAGAGAGAAAGTGAAGTTCTTGTTAATTAACTTCAGTAAAAATGAACTGGTTTTGATTTAAATATACATCAAACCACCACCAACTGAAGTTAACAGAAAGGTAGAACAGTCATAAATAACAGCTAAGCTAACAACTAACTGTGAAACATACATTTGAATTTGTTTGCCTTTTTAACTTAGCTTTTCCTTTGAAATTACGGTAGTGATTCTGCCTTATTTATTATCTGCAGCATCCGTTCATCACCTGCGACTATCATGGATCTCATTCAATATTACGCAGTTCCATCAGGGTTAGTGTCCACATTGCGAGTATATATGATGCAAGCTTAACTTCTCTTGCTTCTTATGAACTATTTATTTTTCCTATGTCAGGACTCTTGCAATAAGATGGCAACATATGGAATGAACTCTAGAAACTTGTAAGTGTATCTTATTTTATTTGTGAAACTTCTCATGGGTATGGAGCATCAACTAGGAAGACCATATTGGTTGTGCAGCTTGGATTCTGTCCAGGGATCAACTTGCACGGGCTTAAAGGATGTTTGTCTGATAGATAGCATACGGTTCTCAACTGTATATCATAAAGCAGATTCCTACCAGAGAGCAAGCAACAATGATGATGACATGTGTCAGATGGATGAAGATGATTTTTTCATTGACTCATCAGTAAAATCTAAATCTCTATTGGCTTCTTATGATATGAAGGTGCCAAGTTTGTTTTCTGTTTGTCCACTGTTTTCGATGTTTCATTTCATGATTAGTATTTTTTTAACACTGAGCTGATTTATTTGCTGGAATAGAGTTTCAATCCTATGTGCAAACCTTTGGATGACCGGCCTTGCAATTTTGATGAAACCCAATATTTGGAGAAAAGCAGACCAAACTTGCCATTTTCAAGTGAGGCTCTAGGAACTGAAGATGATGATGAAGTTACCGAGTCTAAAATTAGAGACTTCCTGGATGCTAAGGTTATATTTTAATATGAGGCCATATATCTGTTGACTTTCTGAAATATAGGCATTATTCAATGGCTGTTACCTTTTTATCTTTGTTTACCTTTTTGTTTAAATCTAGCATCGTTAAAATTAGAAACATTTATTTTATTTTAATGAATTACGTCAGGCCCTTGAACTGAAGAAGCTCCAAACTCCTCTTTATGAAGAATTCCGTAGCATATCAAATGCAGCCATTGCTCCAGCTCCCATCGAAGTTGAAAAGAGTAAAGTTATACCGGATGTCTCAAATGTAACATCATCAATAGGAAGGTCAGCTAGTCAGGCTTGGAGACGATTCTCAATGGTTGGCAGTGCTAATGTTGCAAGCCCTGGGAGTCATATCAAATACCGATCAAAGCTTAGTGGTGCTCACTGTCGACCTTTGCAGGAAATTCAACCATCTGATCTTAATGAATCAAAGGAGACTCTTCATAATGCCGAGCTGGAATCATCTAGTGAAAGGTATGTATCTGGTGCTTGATAATGGCTGCAATTTTATTTATTCTACCGGTGTACAGAAATTGAAGACTAAAAATATTTTTATTTGCAGCTCAAGCTTCTCTGAGAGGCAAAGGAAATGGAAGGAAGAATTGGTTGAAGAGCTTGAATGGAAGCGAGGCAAGTTTTCTCTTTTATCTGACAATTATAAAATGCAGTTTGCTTTTTTTTTCTCTCTCTTTTGAAGGATGAGAACTGGTGTATTTTTCCATTTAGAATATAGTCTTGGGGGTTAACAGATACCAGGTCCCCATGATTGTAAAATGTTTATGGTATGGATATACTAAAGTCATTTTGAAAGAGTATAGATTCCTTTCCTGCTATTTGGTCAGCTTCAAGAAGAGCTATCAAACCCTGCACTCTATCTCTTAGCAAAGAGAACGGGCAGGGCCTTTATACGTAAAGGAGATACTTTTATTTACAAATTACTGATTAGGAGTGGTTTTCAAAAAATTTACAGAAAAGGGGTAAGTCGTAAATAATTTTACGACTTTATTTTTTTAATTTTATTCCATTAAAATCGCGTAACTTTTTACGACTTCTAAATTGCAATAATTTTTAATTTACGACTTTAAAGTCGTAAAATAAAATCGTGCTAAAAAATACAACTTTCATTTTTTTTCCATAAAGTCGCATATTATTATACGACTTCACTTATATTTTTTTTTTATTTTTTTCTGTTTGGAAGTCGTATAATTCTATACGACATTTGTTTTTTTTTTCTTTTTTTTTTCCTAAAGTCGTTTGATTATATACGACTCTCCTG
>PYAF01003201.1:1589656-1611007 GCA_007407185.1 Glycine tomentella
AATTTTAACTTTTAAAGAAGTTATATGAATTTTTTTAATATTTATAATCAAGTGTTTTTTTTTATAAAATTCACAGATTTCATTTTCCTTTTAAAAACTTTTCAAACTAGGAAGTAATAAGAAAAGAGGAAATAAAAAGTTAAAATGAATCAAACTTTTTATAAGTTAAAATCAACTTATATATCTTAACTTTTTTATAATAAAAAAATTCATATAACTTCTTTAAAAGTTAAAATTGTAATTATTTTTAATTTATAAGATAAATTTAATTTATTTTACCCCTTTATTTTTCTCCTAAAAATTATCACAATCAAGTCTATTAAAAACATCGCATTTGGATTTTTTTTATTAATTTTTCTCTTAAACATCTCAATATCATTAATAACTAAAATACTTAAAATTCAATTTATAAGTTTGGATACTTCTACACTCATCTCTTTAATTAAGGTAAAATGACAGGAGTAAATGTATTTTTTTTTGTGAACACTCTTTAAATTAATTTGGAGGCTTTTTTTTCATCTTAAACTGACATATATACCATCTCCTCCCTCTAATTTTTTGTTAATGAAAAGTATTTTAAAAATAGACAGGACAAAGTACTCTTGCTTCTTAGATCTTTACTTTTTTGCTTTACAAGTGTATGTATTTAATTTAAATTACACACATAAGAAAAATATTCATTAAACTTTTAGTTTTTTGTATTATGATAAATATGTAACAATACTTTTCTAACAACCTTGCACTTATAGAAACTTCTTGCTCAAGGGTAAATCTCTTCTACTGTGCTACATGTTAATTCACATTAATAAATTGCCAGAAAGTACGTAGTCTAATTATATATATATATATATATATATATATATATATATGTATGATTATATAAGCGAATTACACATTACATTTAATTTAAAATTTTATATATTAATCTTTATCTCTTTTGTATTATTCAAAATGTCCATCTCTATATATATAGTTGTTGGAAGTAGTTTTGGGACGTTTAAGTAATGCATTACGGCATTACCGACACATTTAGCAACCTAGATTGACATTTGGTTGGGGCTATTAACTACAATACATTATTTATTGGCAAGAAAGACATGCACACTTAATAGTTGATGATGGAAGAGAAAGCATGAGCTTGGGAACTTTGGGGGAGTAACATGTTACTGCTTTCTATGTCGGTTGGAATATTATTAGTACTACAAGTCTACAAAGTTTGCACATGAGAGGAGCGTACGGAGACAGGAGGATGACCTAAACTACAGCACAGATCGGTGCACAAATATGTGATTAATTGGATGCGTGCGACCCACCTCCACCTCACGTCACCCATCAACTACCTTTATCTTTAGGCAAAAGAGTACCTATTGGTTATAACTTTTTTAGGTTTTATTAATTCACTTTGACTTTTTTTTTACAAATTAGTATTACCAATTTAAAGTTTTATTAGTTTCCTATTTTGTTTTTATTTTTCTTATTATTTTTGCTCTCTATGGTTATTTATGCTAAAATTAACTGAAAAATTAATTAAAAGTTAAAAAGTTAATTAATAATTGAAAGTTAAAAAATTATCTTTCTGAATCAAAAGTGTTTGATAACATTATTTTTTGAAATACCTACAAATTTAAAACTATATAAATAATATAATAATTTTTTACCTTAGATAAAAAGGATTATAAAGAAAATCTAATAAACAATAAATATAAAAATTAAAAATTAAAGTTTTAAAAAATATCATTTTAAATATCGTCTTAAAAAATTTAAAAACTATTAAAAAATAATCGTTTATCAAACAGTTAAACTAACTTTTTAACTAGTAAAAAATTAAAAATTAACTAAAACTTCTTATAAAACACACTTTATTTCACTTTTAATCCAAACAAACTATTATTTATTGTTAATTTATTAATACACTTACAGTAAACCATAATTTTAATTTTAATTTCTGTAATACCTATTTTACTAAATTATATACTAAAATCTTATTCATATATACTTTTCTTTTTAATAAATAAATAAATAAAATCTAGAGTAATTAAATAATATATACTGGACTAATTTTTATTTTAATAATTAATACTATTTTATTTTTATTCAATTATAAAACATTAAATATAGTTATAACATTTCATTTTTATTATAAGAATTTGATCATTAATTTAGCATAATTTAAAATATCTACTAATTAGAATCAATGTCAATAATTATTATTATCCAATAAATAATCCTCCTATCCCCTATATATATATATATATATATATATATATATATATATATATAAGTCTATCTACTTCATCAAATATTCACTCTTCTTTGTATTTACTTTAATTTAAATATTTTTTTTCTCATGAAAAGTGAACTTCACTCTTTTAGCATATATGGTGATGGACCTAAAACTTAAGTTTTAGTAATCTTATTTTTAGATTGATCCTTACATGGGTCATGGATAAATACTTTATGGGAATTAAGGGAGCGAACAAAAGATGGATTACGTCAAGCTATGTTTGGCCCTAAGTAGGGTAAACAAAAGACTAGATCATTTTTTTTTATATCATAATCAGTCCATACTCCATAGATCTAAATGAACTCGGTGATTTATAAGATGAATTAGAATCAGACCTATAAGTAAAATAAGTCTCACTTCTTATTATGGTAACGAGGATTTCAAGAATAACTTAGTATCTCATTATTATATATCATATCATTTATAATAAATTAGACTAATATAGTTACTTAAAACTTCCAGATGAAGAAAAAATTATATGGTGTGTCGCAGATAATTGGTAGGTATTGAGGTGCCTGTATAACAGAAATTTCTCTACCTATTGTGGTGATTATGCATTCCTAATTTCATACAAATAAAGAGAAAATATAATTAAAAAAAGTTAAAGTGTTAGAGCTTTTCAGTGTCATGAAAAAGAAAGAAATGTACAGAAAAATATAATAAGGCTAGTAAAGCTAGATATAAACACTTGGCAGGTTGGGTCCGACTATATTTAATGATATATTTATAATTTATTAGTTATAATTAAATATATGAAATAAATTTTATATTTAAAGATGTACGGAAAAAATCGATTTTTAATTTATTTAAATTGTGTAATAAGTCTTTTTTATTAATTTATAGTAAAATTACAAAAAAGATTATAAAGTTATACTAAAATTTTATAATGACTGTTGTTGTATTTAATTGCTGAGGAAAAAAAGTGAAAATAAGTTAATAACTTTAGATCATAAATTCTAAAATTTAAAAAATTATTTTTTGAAAATAAAAGTTAAAAAAAATATAAATGAAAATCCTAACAGTTGCTAAACATTTACTAACACTGGTACAAAAGTAGTTCCTGCACAAAATCAAAATGTTGCCAAATATATTCTGATAGTACATGTTGACAACACTGAACAAGTAGCTGCGAGATCAAAGAGGGGATTGGTTTAGATTGTGTTTCAGAACTACAAATTTGGGGGTCCCCCGAATTGGTACGTCAGAGATATAGGAATCCATTTATTATGTGGGTGTACAGTCCCCAATTGAGGATAGTTATTGGTCTACTTTGAGTTATCTCAAAAGGGATAAGATCTAGTTGAGCATTGACACTGCCTTGACCAGTGCAGTGAGTTGCCCTTTTGGCCAAAAGAAGAGAAAAAAAGGGTTTGTTTTGCCGTACTATCTGCAGAATTGAATTGCATGATTTATGAATCAAATCTTGTTAAGATCGGTGCCATGAAATTGACACTCACCAAAAAGAAACCCGGCCTTATTACTTATTCATACTTCATCACACACCCGCACAGCCTATATATCCCAATGGCAGGGCAACCGCGTCCAAGTTTTTTTTTTTTTTTTTTCTTTTAAAGTATCTGAGTCTACACACGATACATGTTCTTCAGTTTCATAATTTTATTTTTTCTTCATAGTTTGAGGGTGTTTTCTAATATACTGGATCAAATCAAAGACTAATTTCATAGTTATTGTTGATTAAAAAAAATTTACACACAAAAAAAATCAAAGATGAATTATCTCGCTAAATAATCGTTTTTTCATCTGTAAATACAATGATCTTACATAATTAGGTTAATTATTTGAATTATTTTGTTTCATAATAAGTATTATTTTGGATTTTAATGTAATATTAATTATGTTTTTCACTTATACTTTTAATAAGTGTCATTTTAGATTTTCATTATAATATTAATAATAAGATTAATTTTGTATAATTACTATTTTATTATATCTATTTATTAATTTTATTGATCTAACTAAAAATACCAAGAATGACACTTGTTAACGGTATAAATAAGTATTTAAAAAAAACTAAAGAGATTCTTGTAAGGTCTTTATACCTAAGTAAATTGGATTTAAATTCCTTAAATAAGATCTTAGGTTCAAATTTGTGGATAAAAAATATGATATAAATGAAAGATCCATTAAAGGTAGCTAACGGTAGAAAATAATTATCAATAAAGTGAATATCTTATACCAATAATATATATATAAAAAAATGAGAACATTCCTACATTTGCTTATGTTTTGTTTGAATTAAGGATAAAATAAGAATAAGATGAAAAATATGTTGATTGGATGACCAAAAATAAATTAAGAAGATTGTAAGCACTTTTTGAACGTGAAGTTATGAGTTTAAATATCCTGGTAAAGATTTTGTTTCTAAGCAATTTACAATAAATTTTGTAAGTATTTTTTTAAGTTTTAAAGGTCTGTTTTTTTAGTGAGTTTCTGTAACCTTAGTTAAACTGTTTTTTTTTTTTTATAATAAAAAAGCAGAAGAAGAATAAGAAAAATAAGATGAGCCATTAAAAAAAAAGAAAAATAAGATGAGAATTAAAATAAAAGTAAGATGAAAATTATGTTGATTGGATGAGCAAAAAGAAAAGAGAAAAGGTGAAAAAAGTTTTTTCCCAGTGTTTAAATGAATAAAAAGGTGAATAATAAATAAATGTTATAAAAAATACAACTAACCAAGAAATTGAATTTTTTTACATTAATTTTTCTTAATAAAAAATATTTATAGTTTTATATTATCTATAAAAATATTTAACAGTAAAAATAACTATTAAACGAATCTTCACCCCTAGCTAAATCTCCTACTTTGAGAAAATTAGATCCGAGTCTCTACTTTCCCTTCTATCAAACAAGGAAATGTCTTCTCTCTTTTTTCCTATTATTTTCTCTCCATCAAACAAATAATTAGTATTCTTAAAAGTATTTTATTTTGCTAAACTTTTATTAAAATTACTAAAAACAAACAATTATATTTATAAAATAAGTTAAATAAAATATGCATTCGATAAACACAGGTTACATAAGTTGTAGCCACCAAAATCTTCCATGTTGAAAGGAAAAGGAGTACACACCTAAACAACCGGGGGGGGGGGGGGGGGGGGGGGGTCATGTTTCAAAGTGCTCCAATTTTCTCTTTAGAGTATATGTTTTTATCGCATTTTCCTGGATTACAGAGTGAGTTCATTAGACCAAAATTAAGAAACACAAATTTTCTCGGAAACAAAAGGTCAGATATAACTTAAGTGGTAAGAAAAGTGCATTATCGATGGGATAACTGTTGGGTTGGAGAAATGTTAATAATATATTATTAAATACATTTTTTTTATATTTATATTTTATTATCTATTGAAATTGATTGAATTTTAAAATTTTGTGAATCTCACTTAATTTGTATACATTTTCATAAGTTGCAAAAAAACCAGTTAACAAAAAAATCGCTCCTTTATTTAAGCCATTAACTGTTATCTTAAGTACAATTATTAACAAAGTTGATACTCTAAAACAAATTAAAACTCTTAATACACTAAACTACGTTGGAAGCCTTTCTTTTTTCAGGGAGGAGGTTTATAATAGGGCCGAGTACAACTCATGCATTAATAGTTTCTGTTATGTAATTTAACTAACTTCACCGACTTAAGAGACCATTTTGTTGTATGTTTAAACTCTTATAATTGAAAAAAAAAAATCCTATGACGTAAACCATGCATTATTTTGTTCCCGACATTTCATGTTTTAATTTGGTCATTGGTTTTCATGTATGTCACTTTCCACCTGTATTTGTTTTTACAATATGTAATGAAATCAGTTTCTCCTTTCTATACGTACTTGTTTTCCAGCTTAGCTTTTCTTTTTTAGCGAATATTCTCATTACCAGAAGACTGATGATGCATCTCATGCCATATCATTCGAGAAGGATCGAATAACATGTTATACTTTAAAAAAGACGTTCATCGATTGGGTTTCTTAAATATGCTACCAGATATTCAATTAAGCTTTTAGATAGAGAAATAAAATCAATTATTTTACTCATAAGTACTTATTTCATTATTCAAATCTAATCCTTTGGAAGGGTTTACCCATGAATATCTACTATTCATATGGATTTTTTTCATTGTTAACAGTTTATGACTAAGATAATAATATAAAATTAATATTTACACGCATATTTAAGTTAAGTTAATTCATACATTGCCTATATTAGACAACATTGGGGAAAAAAATTGCAATGCCTACTTTGTGTAACTGAAAGTTAAGAATCATGATACTTTTAAATAAATAATTGTGTCGTGTCGTACCTATATTTATGTCGTATCATGACTTTATCTCGTGTCTACTGGTGTTTCCTAGATTGAAAGTTTTCAAATCAAATGATACCTTCAAAAAATATCAAACGATATTTTAAAACTAGTATTTTAAAAAATACTAATATAAAAAATGTTAGAAACTATTAAGGTTATGTTCGATAAAATTAGTGAAAAATTAGCTAGAAGTTAGAAAGTTAATTGTAGATGAATGTTGCTAGCTTATTAAATTATAAATATTCGATAAAATGAGTTGTTAAAGTAATTGAAAAGTATAAAATAATAAAAAATAATAAGATTATGATTTATTTAAAAAAAACAATTAAGAAATTGAATAATTATATTGAGGATAAAAAAAACTAGAAATTATCATTTTAAAAATACTACTTCAAGTAATATTTTAAAAAATATTAGAAATTTTTAAAAGAAATTTATTTAATTAATAGCCAAACAAACTTTTAAGCTAATAAAAAAAATAAGGTGAAATATCTCGTCAAATATAACCTAAAAAATTATTAAAAGACTTATTTATCAAACAATAAAATAAACTTTTGAATTAAAAATTTTTAAAATTAATTAAAATAAGCGGTGGAAATAGCCATTTTAACAACAATTCTCTTTTCAAAGTACTACTACTCGATGGCATGTGTTTATTCTTCAAAAGTTCCTTTTTTTATATATATTTTTGGGCTTTGTTTCTGTATCTAATTAAGTCAATTTATTACATTTCCCCGCAAATTTATGTAATAATACAACAAATTTTCATATAAATAAATAGGGTGTTTGCGGATCGGTTTGGATCGATTTTGGTCAAATTTAGGATCCAATCCAATCAAATTTGATCGATTCGGTTCGGTTCGGTTTTCAGAAGAAAAAAAAATTGAAACCCAATCCAACCCAACCCATTCATGAACAGTTCGATTCGGTTCGGATCACCGGGTTACCCATTTAATTTTTTTTAGAACTACTATTTTATCACGATTATTTCAAATATCTCATACAATTAACACAATATTATCAAATGTATAAAAGTAGTAAAATTGATTCATTTAATACCATCAACATAATATTATAAAATATACTTATAATATAAATTAAAACAAAATATTTGTGAACAATATTTACTATAATAGTCTACCCTTACACAACAATTATCCCATTTGGTATCCTTATTTCTCAGCAAAAAGCTCTAGTCTAAATTCACCAAGAATAGAGATAGACTGATATCCTTGTTTCCCAATCAGACTGGTATCCTAGTTTCCCAGCCAGAAGTTGCATGTCTCAATTCATCTAGAACAGAGACAAAACTGGTATCCTAGTTCCCAACTGCGACCTTTTTCAAAGTCAAGAATAAGAATACAATAAAATAATTACATTTACGCTTATATTCCTTAAGCAAATAGGTATCTTTAAATCAGTTGAAGAATCAAACTTGTCAAACACTTCTATATGATCTCACAACAATTCTCTCAATGATGCAAACATAAACTCTCTAATACTCTAATATTATTTGGAATGGAATGCATACATGAACATCAAAATATGTTTCTATTTATACTAATTTAAAGATATGATTTTAACCAATTTTTGAATGCAATCCTAAATATATTCTATCATATTATCCAATATAATCTTAAAGATATTCTATTATATTATGCAATGCAATCTTAAAAATATTCTATCCTATTTTTTAATGCAATATAAAAAATATTCTATCTTATTTTTGAATGCAATCTTAAACATTTATAATATCTTACCTTTTTTTTATTGTCAAATTATTTTTTAATTTTTAATATATATATATATATAAATAATAAAATTTATATTATTATTACGGGTTCACGGATTGGGTCATCGGATCAACGGATATGTAAATTTAAACCCGTGACCCAACCTATATATGAACGGTTTTGATCGGTTCGATTTTGATCCAAATATATAAATGACCCAACCCAATAAAAATACATAATGTTATAATATTTTTTTTTATGTAGCAAATAATATAATTTTTATTTACTTATTTTGGATACCAATTATGCTGATTAAAGTGGTAAAACTAACCTTGTGTTGTGCGTACCCAATTAAATTAGTACAGCTTCCATGCCACCTTCTGAAAATATTCATTGGTGGGGACTCTCCCATTAATGAATGAGGTGCTTTTGTTTTCTGAGTGAAACCCCTTTAATCTCGTTATTAGTTTACCTCAAGACATAATTGGACTGAACATCTCTATACTTATTGCATACTAAGAGAGTAACTAAGAACATTTCATTATTATAAAAAGATAAATATAAATTATTACATCTTACTTAAATATTTAAAACAAATAATAAATATGTACCTTTCTTATAATGTTATTAACACAATGATTGTTTTAATTAGTAAGCAGACCATTCAACTAATTAAGCAATTAAAAGTGTAACGAAAAGGGCTACCTACGTCAAAGGTTTATCATCTAATAATTTAACGTGTTAATTGAGTTTAACTTTTATATATTGTTAGTATAAAAAATATATACTTAATCAATAATAAATTATAATTGGTAGATTTTTATACGGGTTATTATAAAAATTAATAAAATTATTAATAATCAATATATTATAAAAATCATCTGGCCTATGGTTGTCCACGTGTTGATTGCACATAATACATTATTTGTTTCAATTTTTTAGTGCACTGCAATCACTATGATTAAAACACTTACCTCTGTTATTTTTTCTTTCTTTCTTACCTAGCATTGGCATCATGAGTGTTTGGAGTGCCATCGATTTCATTCAATTTTTAGATAAAAAAATAATTCAAATTCAGTTTAAATATAAAGATGTGGTTCAATGGTTTGACAATTTTTGCATTTTTTAATTTATTATCATAATTTCAAATTTATAAACTAAATTTACATAATTATTATATTATATTATTTTAAAATAAATTTTTATTAAAGTTTGTTTAACATATTTAATTAAAAATTATTTTTATTTGACATTATTATAAAATAATATTATCAATTTTTAACATAATATTAATTTCTACATCACTTAATAAATAACACTATTTTTTAACATATTAAAATACTTTTAACACATAAAAGTAAAATATATATCTTAAATTATAAATAAAAGAAATAGAATAAATTATTCAATACTTATTATTAATGAACATAATTAACATAATAAAAATTAAATATTATAAACTTTTATAAAAAAATACACTATAAATCACATACTATAATCATTATAAATTTAAACTAATATTAGATACATAATGCTAAATATCTATTAAAGAAGATTAATATAATTATAATATACGGTTTGGTTTGATTTTGATGAAAAGATGTAAAAACTAAATAAAAAAAGTGATTTATTAATTTTAGGATTTTTTATTTAAGCATTTTATTTTATTTTATTTTATTGTTTTGACATTTTACACAGCTTTTGTTTAGTTTTGAACACCCGTATGTGGTATTGCTTCAGCTTTATAATATATATGACTATGATAGTATGATTACATGATAATATAAAAACTATTTATATTATCTATTTTTTTCTTCTACGGTTGTTGTATTTTTTTTTTTTATTACACATGGTTTAGATCAAATTAGTAGCAGGCCCCAATGCGAATTTGGGTCTTTATTTATTTTTCCTTTATTAGGCAATAAGATTCCACTGATACAAAGACATCCACAGCCACTCTGCACCAACTTTTATCATTTTCACCATCCTGTTTTTCTACTACGTACGACAAGTTAACAACCCTTGTCTCCTTGCCCAATATCCACAGCATCCCCTCACGCTTTTCTCAAATTCTTAGAATCACACAACCATTCATGGAACCAAAATTAACCTGCGTTCACCTCGGGCATTCAAAACGTGGCTTTTGTTTGAATCACTTAAAATTAAAAACTCTCCCAAACAAGCCGCGCCTCTGCGCATGTTGGTGTGCGTGTGTCCCGGAAACAGAGTAACTATAATAACTGCCGACCAGAACCATAGTTTATGGAAAAACAGGGGAATTAAATGATTCATCATATAAAAGGAAAAACCAAAAAAAATAAGGACAAAAAGAGAAATTGGGAAAAAGACAAATGTAAATTTTTTATTAGTAGAGATACAAAAATCTAAAGGTAGTAGTAGCTAGCTAACTAAACTAGCTTTACGAAGTAGCCACCAAACGTGGCTCAGTCCAATTTAAAAATTCATAGTTCTCGTGGTCACCACCTTCTTTGCACCTTCTCAGCTTCTCGTACTTTTCCATGATAATAACATTACTCTCCACATACCCACATGCAACACATTCCTCCTCCTCCTCCTCTTCTTCTTCTTCCCCTGTTTCGTCCTCTGTTTTCTCGTGTTCTTCTTTGGTATCTTTCACTTGTCCACTTATTTCGTTTTCGAGTTCTTTTTCATTGGCCAATGGTTCGTTTTCTTCAACGTCATCTTCTGCTGCTTCCGTGTCAAAACTTGGAGTGTGGTTTGTCAAAAAGCAGAGGCGAAGGCGGCCATGGCTTCTTTCAGCATGAAAGCACGAGTGACTAGGTGGGACCTTGGTGACCTCAATCACTAGCCGTCCATCTTCGCGGTGGGGTCTCACGCGAAGAGATTCTGATCCCCTTATAGTTGTCAAAGGGGGTGGAAAATTCTGGGTTTTCGCTTTCTTCGCTGTCGAAAGTTGACGAGGTTGCCTTTGTTGGGTTTGTTCCCTTGTTCCCGAATTCCCATTCACTGAAGAAAGCATGCCAATGCTGTTTTCATCGCTGTCACTGCCACTGTCACTGCCACTTTCGTTTCCGAGGTTTTCGGTGCAGAGTTGGAGGCTCTTTGGGCTGAGGCTCAGCGAGGAGCGTTGCTGAGGGTGCACGTAGGTGGTTTGGTTCTGTGATGGTTCTTTTGTGGCGTTGGAGAGTGCTTCGAGGAAGCTCCAAGAGTTGGGGTTTGAGGGTGCGGACTTGTTGTTTTCTTCGTTGTGGGGTTTGATGGTTGAATTTGAATCCCAGAAAGAGGGTTTGATGGCTAAATCGATGAGTTGAGGGAGGGGTGGTTTTGAGGAAGGGAGCCTCAGTTTGAGTGCTATTGACTCGGCGTGTTGGGACTCGAGGTGTGACTGCAATCCGTGGTGCACAATTGCAGCCATGTGGTGGCTTGTCGAGATGTTCAAAGGTGGAAAAAGAAGAAGAAATAATTGGAAAACAGGGGAAACAGAGTGTTCTGTTTTGTGAGGAGTGAAAATAGAAGCACAGGTATGTGACTACGACTTTTTAGAATATTGCAAGCAAGTAATTGAGAGGCAGGAACAAAGAGAGTGAGAGAATGGAAGAGTTGGTTGGCATTGGCATGGGAAGAAGTGAGGGAGGGTGGGAATGAATTTGTAGTCCCCGAAAGTATCCTAAGGATAGTAGGGAATGGGGGCCATTTGACCCACTTGAAATATACAATTCTTATTCCACCACAACACACACACAAACAAAAAAAAAGTGAATGAGAAGAATGAAGATTTCTCACTTTTGGTAGTACAGTGTTTTTTTTTTTTTTTTCTGACGTGATGTTACACAATAGAATAATATTTGGTGGTATTTATATGCTAATTGACACATAAGAAGTTAAAAAAAGTTGATTTAGTTATTAAGAATTGGATTAGTAATTCATCAAAATATGAGTTTGATTAGGACTTTATTGATAAATAATATATAAGTATTTTTGTAAATATTTTTTTTGTCTTAAACTTATCATAGAGATGAGAAAATAGAATAGATAGAAGTATAGAGATGATAAGTTTTTTTTTTTGAATGAGAGATGATAAGTAATATGATACAATTTAAAATAAAAAAGATAAAAATGAATGAGATGTTAAATAAGTATTTATAATGTATATTGTTGATTGTCTATGTTTACGTATCATTGTTATCTAGGATAATAATTTTTTTTTATAGAATTTTCCTTGCTCACAATCCTAAATTTGCAAAAATTTGGGCTTTTAGGATGCCCTTATGTGGAAATAAAAAAAATGGGAGAGAAGGATTGTTTTATTTGACTGCAAAATAACCAGCTTTTTTACTATTCCTCTCCAAAAGAAAGCCACAGAACAGAAGGCCAGAGCATACATGGATTCTCATATTTGTGCTTGATAGCGATATCTTTTGTGTTTATATTCAGGATCTTGTGAAGTTATTTTTGAACGCCATCCAATGAGTTTTGTCTAGGGTTTTAATACCATGTAGGGCCAACATTAGGTTGATTCCTAATTTATTCAAAGAAAGTTAAAAAGGAGGAGTGAAACATCAGCCGCAGCCTTTGAAAAAAATGGTAACTGCTTAATTATTTCCCCTCTTTATGCAAAATGATGAACAAAATCTTACGGGGCAAATGAAAAAATCAATGTTTTACCGATTTACCGTAAGGAATTTGTGATTCACTCAAATGGGGTGTTTGCTACATTTTTTAGGACTTCCTGCAACAATGATTGTGCTTTGGGAAAATCTGGAGCCCCAAAAACAGGATCCCAGGGCCTTATTTTCTGCCTAGGGTTTGAAATTTTGGGATAGACCCAACAGTCAGTCTGTCGATCATGGTGAAACAAATTCAAATTCCTTCATCATAGCACGCCCCAACATGCTTAGGATACAAGTTTTAGTGGCATTCACATCAGTTATATATATATATATATATAAGTTCCTTCTTTGTGACCAATATTAATATAGTGATATTATTTTGAAATGCATGTATTTAGAAGATATGTAATTTTCATTTTTTAAAAAAAGTCAAACTTTAAATAAAGGACTTCTAATTGTCAATCATCAAAATATAATAATTAGTTGTTTGTCACATATGAAGTGTACATTCCTAAAATTAAATTCAAAAACTAGTCCAGGTGTTGTCTTTGAAAAAAAGTTTATGCAGTAGTTTTTTTTTTTCTTGATACAGCTGAATATGTAATTTTGTGAGTGATTGGTTTGCTATTTACAAGGCACCAGATGTCAGTTTAGGCATTTCAAAATTCAAAACGGAGAAGTGAGTATCATGATGGATTGGGAAAAACATGGGGTTATGTTCAATCCGATATTTTTTCAGACACACTCTTTGTAACAGCGATTAAAGAAATAGGGGAGATAAGAACGAGTTAATATGTTAAGAGATTGAGTTCTTTATTAAATATAAATGTTAAATTTGGTTGCTATGATGAAAATGAGGTGCAGCATGAACATTTCTCAGGAGCTCTCTCATATATCTTACACAATAAAAAATTGTCATTTACTGATAAAAAAAATGTTTAAGTGTTAGGATTGCTTTTGTTGGTATGACTTTTATCTTACGAAAATTAATCCATTAATATAAATATTGTGATTTTACACTAACAAACAGTATATGATGAAAAAAAAATTAATACTTCATGATCTATTACTACTTTACTAGTAGTATAAATTCATAGCATATAAATCTACATTGCACACAGAAAAGACTAATTAGAGGATTTAGATTATACTATACCCACGCTCTTAACTCAAGGCTAGTTAGTTTTTAAACTTAAAAAAATGGTTTTAAAATGAATACTTTTAAAAAAGAAAAGGTAATTTTTTTTAAGAAGAAAAAACTGACTTCTTTAAAAAAAAAA
This sequence comes from Glycine tomentella, assembly GCA_007407185.1. Taxonomy (NCBI): domain Eukaryota; kingdom Viridiplantae; phylum Streptophyta; class Magnoliopsida; order Fabales; family Fabaceae; genus Glycine; species Glycine tomentella. Next base: position 1,603,862 of record PYAF01003201.1, read on the forward strand.
TATTTTTTATAAAAAATAGTTTAGACAGACACATAAAAAATGAAAAACTTATTATTTTATTTAAAAAAAATATTTTTATATAAGCTTAAAATAAATGCATCCTTAATCTTTTGTGCACAAGCTAACAAACCCATAAAAAATTGAAAATTGATTATTTTATTAAAAATATTATTTATATGAGCTTAAAATAAATGGGTCCTTAATCTCGTGGGGTGCACACACAGGGTCGACCATGCGAGTTGATTTGCAATACTGCCCAACGCCTATGCGAAAGAGGTCCCAAAAAGAATCCAGACAACTATAGTACGAGGAGATAAAAAATCAATTTCTTTTATTTAGCAATAATTCTTCTTGTTGGCTTTTCTAAACTTCTTTTATTCCAAAAATTTAACTTCTTCTAGCATTAAAGTAACAAAATTTTAATTTCTATGAAAAAAATCCAATATTTATTCCCATGTAATATTTTATATTTGTATTTATTTATTAGTAGAAAAAATATTATCTGTAATAAAATCTATTATTTTTAATGAAATTGTGTCTATTTTTTTTAATACTTCTACACAAAATGGCCTTGACTATTTTCTTGTTATGGACCCATCAAATGTTAAGATTGATCCTGAGCACACGTCAATATCATCATTAAAGGTATTAATATTTTTCGAGGAACTATTTAATTATTTTTAGTAAAATTTTTCTCAAATATTTTTTTTTCATCACCAAACTCGAATTTAAGATTTTATTTAAAGAGATCAAATTTATCGGTATTATTTAGAACCACAACTTATTAATGTTTAAATATGATGCTTTTATTTTTAAAATTAAGAACCAAGTCAAATTAAGAATCTATACAAATTAATAAATAATAACTATATAGGCCAAACTATATTGCTTTATATTTAAATTGCGAAAACTTATTGGCATTCCAAGCTTTACCTAATTTGTAGGCTTTTGTGGATAATAAAAATATTGTATTCCTGACAAATTCTTTTTGCAACTTCAAATTGTAATTTTGCATATCTAAATAAATCAGATTAATTAATTCTGTACATTCCTTTTATTATTTTAATTTCGCTGAAATCGTACACATTCCTTAGTTGTATATAAGTTTTAACTAGGTGTGTTTGATACCAAATGCCACCTTTTTATGGTAACATGCAAACCCACCAGTTTCATTCATAAAGAAAGCCAAGTAGTCAAGTACTGACTCAAAATGGAAAGTATTAAAAAACTTAAAATGGGCATTCTGGGACGGATGAAAAGATAAGAGCTGTCAGGGACTTGATATAGAATTAACGTTAATATTGCATCCGATTTTTAAGGAAAAAAAAAGATTTAGTGTTATGAAGAGAGAGATAGAGAGGGAGCTTAATGTTATGAAGGGAGAGAGAGAATGTTTTAAAATTTCGAGTAAAAATGTTAAGTCACATGTGTATTTATCGCAAAGTTCATTAAATTAAAGTAGATATAATGATATAAACTGAAAGAGGTAGGGTTGTTAAAAAAAATCTAAATATATAAAATTAATCCATATCTAATTTTATTTTAATTTATTTTAAATTTATTTAAATGGTTTGATTTTATATCTAAATTTATTTTTTTGGATTTTCAATCCAATCCAATTCAATTAATTGGATAAGAATTAGATATTTATTTAAATTTTTAAATTTAATATAATTTTTCGGGTGTTAGTTTTTTTTGTCCAACTTCATAGGAAGTATTTTTTGGTCAATATCGTCTAGAGTTATTTGACCAACGTCAACTAATGATGTTTTTAAGCTGACATCAATTGAGACTATTTTTCGGTTAATGTTGTTAGGGTTTTTTTGACCAATGTTGGTCGAGACTATTTTTTGGCCGATGTCATCCAAAGATTTTATGAACAACATTTGTGAGCCTATTTTTTTGTCGACGTCAGTTATGATTTTTTTTGTCGATATTTGTTGATATTATTTTTTGGTGGACGTCAGGTAGATTTTTCAGCTGACATCAACTAGGGATTCTTTGGTCAACGTCAGATGAGACAATTTTTTTGCAAAAGTCGACTAGGATTTTTTTGGCTGACATCGGTCAAAAACATCATCAATTGACATCAGTAAAAAAACCTAACTGACATTGATCAAAATATTCCCCCAATTGAAGTCGATCAAAAAACCCTACTTAATGTCAACAAAAAATATCCCTAGTCAACGCCGATCAAAAGAAAAAGTCATGACCGATGTTGGCTAACAAATCCTAGCTGACGCAAAAAAAATAGTTTCATCCAGCGTGAGCAAAAAAACTAGCCAACGTCGATAAAAAAATAGTCTTAACTGATGTTGGCAAAAAAATATCAATGATAAACATCGCAAAAAAAACCTTACCGATATCAGCCACAAAAACCCTAACCAACGTTGGCAAAAAACTAGTCACGATCGATGCTGATAGAAAAATCTCTAGTCGATGTCGGCCAAAAAATATTACCAACCGACATTAACTAAAAACTCTAGCCGATCTCAACAAAAAAATAACCCTACCTAAGATCGACCAAAAATATCCTTGACTAGTGTCGACTTAAAATGCAATGTCCAATATTAGCAAAAAAATAGTTCTGGTTGACGTCAGTCTAAAATTGTCTAGGTCAATGTCAGCCAAAATTGTCCTGGTTGAGATAGGCCAAAAATACCCTAATTAAGATCGATCGAAAATAGTTTTGATAAAGATTGGTTGAAAATAACTCTTAAATAGACAAATGCTAAGTTTTTACTTTTTAACGTTTAATTACTAAAATTTGTAAAAATATTTTTATAACATTTAAGTAAATATAAATTGAATATGATCAGATCTATATTTACCTAAATAGATTAAAACATAAATTCAAATTATTTTTAGAAAATATAAATATAAATTTAAGATTCAATCCATTTAAATAAATATAAATTAAATAATTCAATTCTTAAAAATCCAATACTTAAAAGTATTGAAGATTAACGGTGAAATATTGGATTCTTAAATTACAAATATATCTCGTTTTGGGTCGATATGTGGGCACTAGGCTTAAGCTCAAGCACAATTCCTCGCTGAAAGTGCAATGAATTAGGAATTTATATAATATTTGTCATGTAATGTAAAAAAAAAGATATTCCTACATTTTTTTTAAAAGGATTCCTACCTTATTTTAAACATAGTAAATAACGTCACAATATATAATTATTGAATGACTTTCTTTTTACATGCATTAACAGAGTTTTCAAAATTAAACTCTTAAATTTTGTTGCCCCCATTCGTTTAAGTTTCTAACTTTAATTAATAGTTTACAGTACACACTTTACACCAGGTAAGCATAAGAAATGACAGAGATCGATATTCCACTATCGCTAGCTAGAAATTAAGTTATTAATTTTGCTACCTCCCGGTGTGTATTGAAAGAACGTTCATATGAATTGAAACTAATGTTGATTCGTCATGGAGAGAATCTCTATGTACAAAGCATCAGCATCTTAATTTTTATACAGGCACCAGAATTTGATTTGCTTACAGTGCACTAATTGTTAGCTTTAATTAGCATAATATAGGAAACTCAGCGAAACATAAATTGAAACGTATATCGCATCTACATCAACCTAAACACTAAGCATCGTATTTACTTTTGTGTGTGTACATATAGCTAGGCAGCTTGTCATAGAAGAGTCTAAGAGACCAAAAAAATCTTAACTATTTATATGCATGAAAGATTAAGATTATTTTTAATTAGCTAAATTTAATCTTGACCATATATACCCATGAGTTTGGCTAATATATAGCTTTCTCACATTCCATATACACGTACAAACACGCATATATAAAAGCTCACTAACCATTTGTACTTCTAAACATGGTGTTTTGATGCCAAAGCTTTTTCCCTTAGTGAACTCGATCGACAAGAATCTATTATTATGTGCGCCATCTGATGATAAGAATAAAGAATAAAGAAAATATTTCGTATCTCAGTACCAATTTAAGTGTCTGTGTTTTTTTTTTTTCCTGTTAAAGGCTTAAACCTATAGGGAGGTAGCTAGCTAGGTATGACAACTTGATTAGAGAGTGATAGTATGATATTTGCATCAGAATCCATATGTAAATGCATGTTCTTTAGTCTTTTTTTTTTTTTTTTTGTAATGGAGAATCATTGACAAAGTATACGTCATATCCTTTTGGACTTAATTAATTGACGCCTAAGGTTAGCGATGCTTTCAAATTGTTTCACCATAAATTTATCATCTTTTAATAATAGGAACTTTATTGGGAATGACAAGAGAATCCAGTTCATAGCTTCAACAAGTATGGAAACAAATTAAAGTCGAAATCTTTCCCCCCGCCTACCTTTTTGACCATGTGTGACTGTCGATCACCCTTTTAATAATTCTAGTTTGTTTAAGCCCTCTCCTTTTCAACACTTAACAAAATAGTGACATTGCTACCTAAACCATGCAAACGTGTCAATCAACTAATGTTCATTGATCAAATTGCTAATTGCATAAGCACATCTCAAGCCCTTGAAATGGTTTATAAACATCATAGTTAAAGATTAATTATGTTTTCAGACAGTGACTATACTGCACAACAAATAGCTATTCAGTTCTAAGTTCTAACCAAGACTCAACTTGCACACACATGCATCATTAATTAATACATGTTACTTCCGCCTGTCTTAGATATATTAATTATCATCTTGGTATGCTAGAATATGGTTCATTGGGAGTTCCTGCATTTGAGCTTTCAAGTGATGGGAAACAAGCTAAGGTGGCGGTGACAAAGAAGAGAAACATTTATTAATATCAGCGAAATATTATATTTGTGAAGCGGTCGATCGAGTTTGCTGCTTCCGTGCAACAGCAACAGGTTGTTAATTTATTGATTCCCGGATATCATAGAATTGATAATCAGATTCTCTGTGGAACCCACCTTCAATTTAGCACTATATTAACATATAATTAGTTCCTAGCACTATGTACAATCAGGTGTGCAGACTGTAGTTTACTAGTTTTAGCACTATGGACAATTAAGTGCAATGCGTGGTATTCTAGTTTGGTGTAGGGTTAACATACTCTAACACATGGGAATAGGTTAGCAATCCTCATATATATATATGAGAAGAAATGTATTTATTTTAAGAATAATTATTGTAGAGTTATTCATTATTTTTATTATTTATTTTCTTAAGATTAGTACTAATTTTAACTATTAAATCTCAAAAAAGTAAATAGTGAGAATAAGGAATAGTTTTAAAAGAATTACTATTGAAAGTTGGAGTAAGTATATCTCTCATTTATATATATATATATATATATAATTTAAAAAATTAATGTTTATTTATAACAAATAAACACTTTTAAATATATAAATTACATTATAATTAAAACTCTTAATAAATAAACATTTTTAAACTTATAAATTATATTTAAAATTTACGTTAAAGAATTTATATTGTGACAAAATGTTATTTGTGTGTGTAAACTAATTTATATCAAATATTTAATTTATTTTTAATTTAAAATTTATAATACATTTTAATTTTATATGTCAAAGTTTATATAAATATATTCAAGATAATATGTTAAATAGAGTGTTTTATGAGATAATTTTAATTATTTTAAATATTTATCTAACGTTGAATGATTTTATAGGAGGAAAATTATTTTTTAATAAAACAACTAAAAATATTAAAATTTAATTAAGATATGCTTCATAAATATTTATATTATTTATTTATCAACATTTAATGTAATTATTCATATTAAACTTTTACTTTGAAGTGTAAACAAGTCAAATAAACTGTGAAATAAAATCATTGTTGCACTGTTCAAACTAAAAATCATATGTGGTAACGTGGGTATCACATTGTAAAAGTTAATTAGGTAAAATTATAAAAAATTCGATATATAATTGGATAAAATCTAAACTAATTTAATTTAATACAAAGTTTTTTTATCTTGTGTGTTTTGTTGCATAAGCTAAAGAACTTGAAATACACGCTTAAAAAAATATTTGATTATAAATTTTATTATCTAACTTTTAGGATTTCATGAATTTTATCATCCATTTCATTTTTTCACGAATTTTATCATCTAACTTTTATCATTTCGCATATTTTACCCTTTAACTTTAATTTTTTATAAATTTTATCATTTTATAAATTTTATCATTACATTGGTACAAAACAATATTATTTTATTTTTTCTTTTACATATTTTGTGATATGTCAACGGTGATAAAATGTTAAAAATAAAAAAATTAGATGATAAAATTAGTAAAAAGAAAAGTTGAATAATAAAATTCCTAAAATGATAAAAGTTGGATGATAAAATTTAATTTGCAATTAAGCCAAAAAAATTGATTAGTTGAAAAATAAATGCTAAATATTTTATATTTTAATAAAATATTTTATATTTTAAATATTTTCTTACACTAGTTAAAAAAAAAATACCCTACTAGTTAATAAGAAGAAGAAAAGTACAAAGCATCTTAAATTGCAATAACAACAATCAGCGGCATCTGCAAATTGAAATTTTAAAACTATATTAATTATATACAGAATATATAGTACTACTCGATTAAAAAACATTTTATACCATATAAAAAACATTTTAAATATTTAAACTTAAGACTTAATTACGCGCTAGTCAGACACTTTACGACGGATGCGATCCTCTCCTGTACACGCCGGTGTCTCTAGTCAATTTATTTTGATCCCTTAGATCTACTTAGACGGACAAGAGTAAAAGTTAGGGTTATATATCAAAAAACAATATTAATGTGGCCTTGCTACTTTTGTTTCCGGACTACTTTTCTATAAATTATTATACATATAAATATATTTAGAATAATATTTATTTTATATAATTAATATTTATAATAAATAAATATTTTAAAAAGATAACTTATATTATAATTAAAATCTATAAAAAAATATATTTTAAACTTATAAATAATAATTTTGAATTTACAATAAATAATTTATAGTATGATACAAGATTGTTTTTAATCATTGAAAAATATTGATATTCAATTTAGAAATAGAAATATATATTTTGGAAAGAATAAAAAACAAAATATTTGGCATATAAGATTAAACAGGAAAACTTTTTTTAATGTCTAAACCACAGTTATTTTTTATTAGAGATAATGTTG